>VYZS01103025.1:55066-68256 GCA_013400695.1 Neodrepanis coruscans
CACTAAGCCATGAGGTGTTTGTTAGGCAACAGTTCTGAAGATGCAGGTGTCCCACTGCAAACTGTTTGCTCTCCAAGAAGAGACTGCAGCCCACAAGCTTCTGCTTGCATTTCAGATACATCACTAGGAATTTAAGGTTAATACAGTAACTACTCCATACAACTTAAAAGTCACGTGCACGTTTCTGTGTACTGCCAATTTTCAGCTAAAAAAATATGACATGTCTGGGAATAAAGTGGCCATTTACTCAAAAATTTCAAGCTTAAAATCTGCAGAAGAGCTATATTACAAACACTATATGCAAAAGAACCAATGTAGGAACAGAGTAGAGAAGGAGGAAGAGAAAATTTATAAAATTCCCCTGAAACAGTTTAGCTTGAAGCTAATCGGTTCCTTGTTGAAAGTCTACAAGAATTTACTTGATTTATATTGTAGCATTTTTCAGTGTTCATACTGAATAATTACATATAAACATAAACCCAACAAAATTTATTTCTTCCCCAAACAGCAGTAGCTTTGGTTTGGTTTTGGTTTTTTTTTTGGTTATCCCTCCTTCACCATCAAGTCAGGCATCAAAGTGAATAAACTGGGTAAAACAATGAAGCTAATTCGGCAAGGATACTGCTGTGTAATCTTTCACTATGTTTTGTTGCCCTAGGCTGTAGAGGGGTTAGGATTGTTATTGTGATTACCCCAATTTAAAAAAGACTAGCAACATGAATAACATTCATTTTGCTTCTAATCACTCTTGTATGCCTTTAATACTTTAGTGCAAAGTACAAAGTTTCAGACTAGCACATAAGATGCAGGAGGCAAAGAGGGAATACAAGAACTACAGGGGACAATTTTAATAACAATAAATTTTGTTGGGTTTATGTTTATATGTAATTATTCAGTATGAACACTGAAAAATGCTACAATATAAATCAAGTAAATTCTTGTAGACTTTCAACAAGGAACCGATTAGCTTCAAGCTAAACTGTTTCAGGGGAATTTTATAAATTTTCTCTTCCTCCTTCTCTACTCTGTTCCTACATTGGTTCTTTTGCATATAGTGTTTGTAATATAGCTCTTCTGCAGATTTTAAGCTTGAAATTTTTGAGTAAATGGCCACTTTATTCCCAGACATGTCATATTTTTTTAGCTGAAAATTGGCAGTACACAGAAACGTGCACGTGACTTTTAAGTTGTATGGAGTAGTTACTGTATTAACCTTAAATTCCTAGTGATGTATCTGAAATGCAAGCAGAAGCTTGTGGGCTGCAGTCTCTTCTTGGAGAGCAAACAGTTTGCAGTGGGACACCTGCATCTTCAGAACTGTTGCCTAACAAACACCTCATGGCTTAGTGCTTCTTTGTGCCATGCAGATGCACACAGAAAACCATGGACAAGTTGGCCTAGCCCTGCATTTGAGAAATGTGGGGATTTGGGGGGTTTTCATCGCTTGTGTCATAAGGGATACATAGAAATAGCTGTTTAAAATGTTCATTCTTCAGCTGTTTAAAAATCACACATTTTAGCACGTTAGTACTGTGATGGGGGCTTGTGAAGTTCAGTTACAATACTGAGCCCAAAAATAGAGCCTCAAGAGCTAAAGAAGCTTCACCAGACCCAACACATTCAAGTCTTTTCTGAGCTTTGTCACCGTACTTGGAATATTCCATTTGCTAGCTAGTCATCCTGAATTTACTTCATGTAATATACAGTGATATGCACAAAAGCTGTTGAGATGCCTATGTGAGAATATCAAAATGGAGAAAGACATGCCTCTGACAGGCTGTTTTCAGTGAAGCTCCCCAAATTGTGCAGTAGCAATAAACCTCACTGCTCTTAAAACGAAACCAAGTCTCTGTCCTTCGGTGGTTTGGACTTTCAAGCTGCTTTCCCATTCCTCTACTTCCTTCTCTCTTGCCGTCCGAGAAGAAAAGCAAAAAATCCCACAACTGCTCTTCTGAACATGGGAAAACGAGAACATTCATTCATGAGGTCAGTGGAGCCCTGCTTCCAGTTCTGAGTGTGAGGGTCTCAGGCTTTGGCATCACACTGCAACACAACACAAAACTAGTGCCAAAGAGCCACCGAGGCTCACTTAAAACAGTGATGCAGCATGGCCTGAATCCACCTTATTGTGGTGGCTGGCATTTACTTAAGTGCTTCAGGGAGTTCCAGTCACACTTCTTTGTAAATTATTTCAACACTGGGGGCAAGAAGTAGCAACTGTCATACAGCTATACTGTGTACACTGCAATCTCTCCTAATGAGGTGGCTTTCTCAACTTAATTGCTATTGCTTTTTGGTCACTATGGAGGGTATCTTGGAGAAGATGTAATGAGGGAGAAAACTAGGTCACTCATCACTAATCTGCTTCCACCAATCTCCCACTCTGCCTGGCTGACTGGAGATGTTACCATAGCTCAGCATCTAACTGCAGATCGGCTTCTCAACAAGCTGCTTCTCTTCCTTTCAACAAGACCAAATGCTGGGTCCTGCACTTCGGCCACAAAAAGCCCGTGCTGTGCTACAGGCTTGGGACAGAATGTCAGGAGAGCAGCCAGGCAGAAAGGGACCTGGAGATGCTGATTGACAGCAAACTGTACATGAGCCAGCAGTGTGCCCAGGTGGCCAAGAAGGCCAGTGGCATTCTGGCCTGTATCAGGAACAGTGTGGCCAGCAGGACCAGGGAAGTTATTCTTCCTCTGTACTCAGCACTGGTGAGGCCACACATCAAGTGCTGGGTACAGTTCTGGACCCTTCAATATAGGAAGGATATTGAGGTGCTGGAGTGTGTTCAAAGAAGGACAACGAGGATGTTGAAGGCTCTGGAGCACAAGTCCTGTGAGAAGCAGCTAAGGGATCTGGGGTTGTTTAGCCTGGAGAAGAGGTGGCTCAGGGGAGACCTTATCGCTCTCTACAACTATCTGAAAGGAGGTTGTAGCCAGGTGGGGGTTGGTCTCTTCTCCGAGACAACCAGCAGTAGGACAAGAGGGAACAGTCTTAAGCTGTTCCAGGGGATGTTTAGGTTAGATATTAGGAGGAAGTTCTTTACACAGAGAGTGATTGGGCATTGGAATGGGCTGTCCAGGGAGGTCATGGAGTCACTGTCCCTGGAAGTGTTTGAAGAGAGCGGATGTGGCACTGAGTGCCGTGGTGTTGGGTCGGTGGTTGGACTTGATGATCTCAGAGGTCTTTTCCAACCTAACTGATTTTGTGATTCTCTGCCACCATGTCCTGCCTTTAGCTCTGGTCTTGCCATTCCACCAGAGGCTGTGGTGGGGGTAGGAAAGACTTCTCTGTTTGGAAAACAGTCAGATGTAGCAGTCAGTGTTACTGTCTGTATGCTATAAACAAAAGGAAATTCATAGATGTATGTCTGGAATGGGATTTCCTTCCCATCACAGCCAGCCAGTTAAGTTATTTGCATTAAACATGATTGTTATTTATTGAAACTGTTGTTTTGAATCCCTATGTAAGGGAAAAAAACTGTACTTGAAAGATAGTGCTAATGAAAACGGTGAGGAACACCTGCTGCACCTCTGCAAAGAGCGGCATTTGTATGGTTTAACATCCTGCTTTAAGTGCTTTTAAGCTATCAGTTCCTGTGCTATTGTCCAGTTTTCTTTCCTTCTCTGGCAGATGAACTTACAGTTCCCATAGCTTAGCTGTTGTTTTGTTTTGCCTGTGCCTCCTTAAATAAAGTGGCTTCAATAAGTTCAGCTTTAAATGGCAGGCTAACCTTTATCATTCATGCATCACTGATACATATTTCCTGCTGAAGGCCTGAACAGGAAAATCAGCTCTTAAAGGTAGTAGTAACTAGAAAGAGTTTGCCATCTATTTTATCTTTTGTAGGCTTGTCTTGTGTTTCTGTGACTCCTTGAAAAGCAGTCTGACCTCAAGACAGTTGCTTTCAGTGCTCTCTGTTCATAGTCTAGCAAGGCTGCATGAAGACATTCATAAAGACTGAAAAGGGAGAAACTAAAAAATAGTCCTTAATGCTACTGAACATCTTAAAAGAGCTGACAATTCCTTCTATCTCAATTAAGTCTTGTCTCAGACCACATCATAGCCTGGACACATGCTTTGTGCTTTGGAGTTATTCAGCTGGTTTTGAAATATTATCAAGGAAGAAAACAAAACTAAAGGAGAATTCCCATTGGAAGAGAGATGCCAACATCTGTCATATAATCTTACCTATAATGTACTAGTGTTAAAAAAAAAGTAATGAAGGCACTGAGGACTTAGAGGCAATAACAGTACATGTTCCTGACTACACCTACCTGCTCAGTCCTGTAGTCTGGAATGCTGCCAACAGAGCTGTGTTATACTCATCCCAACCCCAGGCAGAAGCTAGGGCACACCCATGGTGATACCTCACTTATTTTAGCAGAAACTCCCATGCCTTGGGAATCACAGGACATGCCCTACTCATTTGCTTCTCAAGCCAATTCCTGCAGCCAAACATTGTTTATAGCACAGACAAGTCTGTGCCATCCTGCCTGGGGATACCATATGTTCCCCTGGCTTGTGTTGTCTTACCAGAAGTCAGGCATACAGACTGCTGGTACACTCTCAGTGTGGAGTGTGGCCCAGCTGCTTTTGTCTGGCCCATACTACTGCATCTGTCCAGTTAGTGGGAGCTTTGACAGAGTTACAGAGCCCCCTTCCTCATGGGGCTGTAGCACATTCACTCCCACTGTGTGGTTCCGAAAGAGAGGCAGTGTCTGAAGAGCCGGGAACCTGTTCTTGTACAGCTAGTACCAAGAAAGCAAATCACCATATTTTCTATTGGATAGATTTTTATCAGTAGATCTAATCAGTAGATTAAATCTGATGGAATTTAAGTAAGTCAAGTATAACTGAACTTGACTATGAAGGACAATAACAGATTCTATGGATATTAATAATATAGAAATGAATGTAACACACCTTTGATTACATACAATAGGCTTAATCTACTATTAGTAGGCACCAAAAGCTTCAGCTTCTTTTAGAAGTTGATTCTATAAGAGTATATTAGTAGTGGCCTGGGGCTATGTGTGTTTTCTCTCACTGACAAGAAGGAATATCTTCAATGAGAATGACTCTTCCCTTGTACTCAGCACTGGTGAGGCCACACATCAAGTGCTGGGTCCAGTTCTGGGCCCCTCAATTCAAGGAGCACATTGAGGTGCTGGAGNGCGCACGCCGCACGGAGCGCCTTTGTCCCGCCGGGACCAACCGCCGGGTCCAACCGCCGCCTTCCCCGGGGCCCCTCCCGCCGCCTTTCCCTTCTCCCTCCCCGCCCCTCCCGCTGCCGCCACCGCCCTTTTGCTTTCGCTTCTTCCCAGCTGACAGTCGGCGGCGCGGCCCGGCCCGGCCATGGAGAACGGCTCCGTTTACAACACGACCACCGAGCCGCAAGCGAAGAGGCCTCGCCGTCGCCCCCTCTTCGGCTGCACCCTGCGACACCTGCGGGGGTGGCGGCTGCCGGTCAAGGCGGTGCAGGCGGTGAGTGCCCTCCTCCCTGCCCTCGCCTCCCTTCCTCTCGTGGGACGTGCCGGGCCTCGCGCCCNGTGAAGGGTCTGGAGCACAAATCCTGTGAGGAGCGGCTGAGGGAGCTGGGGTTGTTTAACCTGGAGAAAAGGAGGCCCAGGGGAGACCTTATCGGTCTCTACAACTGCCTGAAGGGAGCTTGTGGCCAGATGGGGGTCGATCTCTTCTCTCCCGAACAACCAGTGACAGGAAAAGAGGTTGTAGTCTTTAGCTGTGCCTGGGAAGGTTCAGGTTGGACATTAGGAAGAATTTCTTCACCGAAAGAGTGACTACACATTGGAGTGGAATAGGTGGTGGAGTCACCATTCCTGGGAAGCGTTTGAGGAAAGACTGAACACGTCCTAGTTGACATGGGTAAGCTTTGTCTTAAAGACCCTCTGATACGTAACCTCGTGTAACAACTGAAGAGTGAACATTATCTAATCAGCCCCGATTACAGGANTGGAGAACGGCTCCGTTTACAACACGACCACCGAGCCGCAGGCGAAGCGGCCTCGCCGTCGCCCCCTCTTCGGCTGCACCCTGCGACACCTGCGGGGGTGGCGGCTGCCGGTCAAGGCGGTGCAGGCGGTGAGTGCCCTCCTCCCTGCCCTCGCCTCCCTTCCTCTCGTGGGACGTGCCGGGCCTCGCGCCCAGGGAGCATCCCCCTGGCGGCATGGCTGGAGGGGACGGCGGGCTGAGCCATCCCTGCTCGGGGATGGAAGCGAGCGTGTTGTGATGACCTTTGGCTTTAGGAAAGTCCCGCTCTGCTTAGAAATTAAACTCCCGGCCGGCCGAGCGCAGGCTGCGGAGTTGGCCATGCACACATGGCTTGTGTCGGTCTGGAAAGGGGCTCCGCCGGGAAGGTGTCCTGACCTGGGAGGTGGCATGGGGTCACTAGAGCTGTACGGACTTGTAACTCGGGTGGGAGGCCGGCACGGTTCCTTATGATGTAGATTCGGAGTGCTTTATTGGGGGGGAGTGACGGAAATGTTCCTTTTCCATGCCCGAGCCGCTGGAGTAGGTGCTGACACCTGATGGTCGTGCGGCCGAAGCTCGGTGCTGCAGCCGCCGGCTCGCCTGAAAAACCAGCCTCGGGTTTGAAATCCGAGGGGAACCTCACAGGGCATTTAGTGTTCTCTTTTGAGGGGCACATTGTATGAAAACAGGAGGTAGAAGCCTTTGGTTGAAACTCACAGTAGGCCAGTTTAATAGGTCATAGATCCAGACCTTCCTCTGCGGCTGCTCTTGTCGCTGCACTGTCCGCGCTGAAGTCTGGGCACTCCTTTCTCTAATGGTTCATGGTAGCAAATGGCACCAGATACGTGTGGTGTTGATGGTGGCCCATTGCAAAAGACATGTCCTGGGCCCAGCAGGAAATAAAAGGCTTATATTCTGGTTGCGTTGGTGCTACACGTCATGTTGTTTCTGAACACATTCAGCAGTTGGGCTCACGGTTTGAGCTCCTGTTTGTTCCATGCTTGGTGATGGGCTCTTCCAAAATGTAGCAGTGTGACTGCTGAGAAGGACAGGAGGACCATCATCCTCAGGTGCTGTCAGGGAGGCAGTGAAACCCACGGTGGGGAAAGGGCAGCTGACTACAAATGTAGTCACCGTACATTTTGCAGCCACCACGATGGCTTCTCAGTTGGATGTGTCATGTTCACAGGAATTGTAGGTGGTTTCCAGCCCTTTCTCGTTACTTCACCATTGCAGAAAAGAGGACATTGGGTTTTTAAGCTTACGTAGTCAAAACCCACAACCAAAAAAGTAGTACCCTTCAGTACTGGTAAAGGTAATGGTAATGTTGCCAAAAATACAGGTTTTTGAGAGTAATTAAAAAAAATCACACCCAAGAATGCCTTCAATAAATATAATAGGACATAAACTTCTACTTCAACTACTGGAGATTAATGAAGTAAGATCTACTGGCTGTTGCTCCCTGACAAGCAGATAATTTATATAGGTGGGTTCATTGACTAAAATAAGTGGTTTCATATTCAGATTTCCTGGAGTAGCAAAGTCTTAAACTGCTGAATTATTTATTAAGTTTTCCAGATGAAAAAAGAAAAATTATCATTCTCCTAAACAGGATGAATACCTGCTTGATATGCTCCTAAATAATTAACAGTTTATGGCCTGCACCCATTTGTCAGTGAGAGGAAAAAGAAAATGGAGCTACAGTTGTTCATCCTCTTAATTTCCAACATTTTTTCCCTTCACTTTTTGTAACCCTGTATCAAAAAGCACAGATCTTGGAGTTCTCAGTCAAAACACTTTAAACAAACCCCAGAAATTTCTGAAGGTGGAAGCCTCAGTTTCTGCAGTAAGAACTTTCCTGTTTTGGGAAAGTGCTGATTTTTGGAAAGGCCAGTGATGGCCATTAACATCTATTAGCTTTGTGTTCCCGTAGTGGTTGTTACTGGGATTAGGCCATGATAATCACTGTGCTAAACAGGGTATTGCAATCAGAAAATGAGCTTTCTTCATTAGAGAAGTGATCAAGTGTTTCATAAAATACTGTGAAATCACCTGCAGAAAACTGGTTTCTAGACCTAAGAAATTCAGATTAATAATGGCATACATTGTAAACTTAGCCTTTTCTTTTGGGCAGACGAAATAAGGAAAATGCGGCTGCCAAAAGGATGCTGAGAGGCTTGGTATTGTTTGTGATTCTAGATTGCTGTTGTTTTGGTTTGTTTGTTTGTTTTAAATAGGTTGAATCTTTTTGTTAGTCCATGACTCATTCAAATTCTGCACTAAGGTAAATGGCACAGTGTAGAAATGAATTCTTATCGAAAGCAGAAATAGTTGTCATCAGTTATTGTTTGACTTTAACCAAAATGCCCTAAGTGGAAAGAAAAATTGTAATTCAGTCCTAAATATCTGCTCTTTTTCTGAGCTGTTCACTTCCTATAGTAGCCCCAGTTATACGGATTTAGGGAATTAATATGTCCACCCATCTGAACTAGATTTTGTACTGGGATTACCACTGCAGAGCATGTCCACAGGCTTGCTGACAAGTTCATTGATCTGCCCTATTTTTGTAGCATTCTTTGTAGCCTTTTACTTATTTGATCTCTTTTACAAGCTTGACACTTGTTTAGAAACTTCCAACAGTAATGTCAGTATCAGTGAGTAACTTCTTGCTGGTAAGGGACAGATGGAACTGTTTAATTTCTGGTGTGTGTACAGACAGACAGGACTAATAATAAAATTAAAAAAAAAAACCAAAACAACTGTTTCTCCAACAATGCTTTTGGTCTTTAAAACTATTTTTTTTAGTGGCAGGACAACAGAACCATTCCTTTTGATTCTGATTGTGATATCAAGAAGCAAATTAGGAAACCCAAGCAGAACTCTGTAACATCTTATAAATGTGCTGTTGATACACTAACTTAATAAAAAAACTTAATCAAAGGTCTTCAAGACAAAGGTTTTGTGTCGATGTACTCTAGTTTATTACTCAGACTTGGACAAGTTCCACACAGGATTCCACTTGATAAATCGTGTATTTGATGTAGAACCCTTTATAGTTGTTCTTTGAGTGGGATTTTTTTCAGCTTGTTTCTACACTCAGTGAAGAGGCGTTTTTTTCAGTTTTTTAGGTCATATTATGGCATTCTGAGCATATACTTTCATTTAAGGATGAGTTTATTTCCTTTCTGTTCTGTTTCAGCCCAGGTGAAAATAATGACATTCAGTTTTCAGTGCTTATAAAAAGAAATAGCATTGAACATAAAAACATATCTCATAGCTGACCACATGAAATTGAGGGTCATTGGACGCAGCTGTAAGCAGGTCTTTTGAAATGCAAAAAAATACATAAAAGTTGGCAATTCAGAGTTCAAAACATTCCTTGGACAGCCACTGTAGCCACTGTTACAGGTGTGAGGGCTGTTGAGCAGTTTGCTTTGCAGCCACTGCAGGAGACAAGGGAAGAATATGGAGGCCTGATAGTAATACTGTGATTTCCCAGCTCAGGTTCTTTCCCTTTCTGAGCTCCTGTTTACTTCATATGATTGTAGTGTTTTCAAAACATGATTATCTGAAGTGCCCCGAGGTCTGGCTTAGCAGGGGGAACTTACACTTCCTGCTGCTGAATTGTTGTTCTTGTTTTTAATGTCAGAAAACTGAAACAAAAGACTGGTGCTTATTTTCCAAGAATCCTGAATTTTAGAATTTGGAGGGTTTTTTTAAGAAGAGCTGCTCATATACTCTTACTAGAAGTATGGTCATCATCCTTAAATCAATCTCAATTTTATGACAGGGTTTGATTCTTACTAATGGCTTTGTTTTAATTTGGTGAACTCCTTACTAAAAGGATCTGTAAAGCTGTGTCAACTTTATGGGATGAAGGAAACTAGCAAGAAGTGGCCAAAATAAGAGAGCAGTGAAATAAAGCAATATTCTTTCTTGTACAATAAAACAGTAGAAAATCCAGCAGTAGGAATTAACTCATATTCTTTTCTCAAAACATAACATGGCAGGAAGGTGAAGATAAGCTGCTACATAGATTAAACATTGTCCAATTTAGCTTAAACATAGTTTAAAGTTTCGATTCCTACAGCAACAGTTGACCTCATGTCATTACTAGATCATAAGCAGGTGAGCTGTTGGCTACATGTACTGCCTCTGAAGTTTTATCAAGCAAGGTAACATCTGGTAAATTTTCAGGGAGGTACCTGAGTATCTCAGTGATGCCCAGTATCCCCTACTGCCCTGAACCAAAAATAACATTTAAAACAGTGCAGCTCTAAGTAGTAAGAAATAGCATTTTTGCTAGTTCTGAGCAGGATGTGTCCTCTCCATGCTGCAGCCTGCCTGGGATGCTTCCAACTGAGAGTTGCACAAACCAAGAATCTTTACTGTCTAATCAAGAAGCTTGTGTTTGGCAGTGTGCTCAGATTACCTGAACGTAGTTTATCAACCACCTTTAGCAGCAAGTGTAAATCATGTCATTATATAATCATTTCTGCCTGTTAGAAAATAGTGCAGCATTTTACCAGACTTTCTGTAGATTAAGGATTTTCCTCACAGCTACATTTATTGATGTTTATATCAGAGATGTCTGTTTGCTGAAGATATTAGAGGCTTGCCCCAACTCAAGCATGTTATTTGTTTGCAGGTCCTCTCTTTTCTGGCTGTTCTTTGTGAAGAAATTGTGGAGGATTGCAGCATTTGTAGTGGACTTTACTTCTTTGAATTCATAAGCTGCAGTGCCTTTCTTTTGTGCCTCATGATTTTGTGTGTGTATTGCACTGACATATATGAAACACTGGGTGAAGATCAAGTACAGAAACTGGTAAGGAAATACATTTTTTAAAAAAAACAAAGCACATAAAGACTGCTGTGGAGTAAAAAGGCTATGTGGAATCAATCTCCTTTTCTTCTTCATGTAAAGGGTAGATTAAAGTAGCTTATAATGAAAAAATGACCAAACTCTGAGTCCCTTTTGTATTTTCAACTTTTCCAAAATAGTCATGTTGGCTACCTGCAGGATTTTAGGACTTGCCTGAACAAGTGTTTCCCACAGACTGGTACTGCTGCATAGCTGTCACACGATGTACGTGTATGGAATACAGTTTACTGCCAGCATGGTGCTTGTAATTTATCAGTTTACTCTATCTGTTTTCCTACCAGGTGTAGCCTACCTCCTTTTGGGTAATGATCATACTCTTTACAGTTTATGGTTTTATATTTCAGAAGATCCAGGAGTGGGAGAAAGTTGCTCTGTAAAGTCAGTAAGAGCATTATACTGTCTTACAAGTGTCCCTTCCTCTTTGTCTTCAGAGCAAACAGTAGGGTTTTTATGTGAAGATACAGAGAGGGGAGTGTAGTAAAAGATTTGAATGAGCACATTTACTTACAGATTTCAATTTCCCAAATGCTTTACATAGGGAATAATGCTAGTTGTCCCAAGGTTGAATTTGATTGTGAAAAAAGTTAGATGAAATTAAATAAATACTTAAAAAAAGACAAAAATGGAGGAGACTCTCTTAAATAGCTGATAATGTTGAATGTCATTTGGAATGTAGTTGTAAAATATTTTTTTCTGAAGTTAGGGTCATTAGCATGATATTTCAAAACATAAATTCACTGGCAAGTTAACTGCTGTTATGATGTTTGTTCTGTACAGGTAACTGATCTTGAATTCAATAACAAGAGTTTTTTTTATATTTGCAGAACTTTTGGGCCATGCCATTCATAGGTGCCTGTCTTCTGTTAGCATCAATAGTGTTTGTTGCAACCAGCTCTGGCTCTGCCATTGAAAGTGCTGCATGTGTAAGTCTTAAAATGGCAGGATTTATTTTGTATTTATCTGGTATGTTAATTTCTCTGCCCTATAAACTTCACTCCATTTGCAGGGGAGAAACTGGGCAGGTGAATGAATAGAACTCAGTGCATTGTGATGTTTCAGGAGGAATTAGCTATTTCAGACCTTCCAGAAAGTCACCATAGGAAATCCAAAATGCTGACATTCCTAAGGATTGCTGGAAAGCTCTGTTTGTACTTGCAGCTTCCAAGCATCTGCCTGCTGGGAAGCTCTCTTGGCTTCCTGTTATTTTCTGTCATCTGTTGCTGTTTCAATGTTGTTATCCTTTTCAGCTTCCCCAGTTCTATGATACCCTACTTCTGAATTTCCTTTTTTGCCTCAGTTGTCCTATCAACATTCCACTCCTCACAAAGCCAGCAAGAAACCACGTCTTTTGCCAGGCCTTGCAAAGCATATGTGGAAAATGCTTACTTGCAAAGGCAGCAATAAGAGCAGCAGTTTGCCCAGTGACAGAAATAGTAGAGCAACAGGGAACATCTCCCAGGGAACACTGAAGAGCCTCAGGGCAAGGCACTGAAGAGGCTTTGGGATGCTGTGGATGTCATAATTCCCTAGCCATGTGGCACTTCTTTTGAATAACCTTGGAAATGTGAATATGTTAGTTTAAAAGATCAAATTTTGATCTTGTTCTTTAATGAGAAAATATGAGTTAGAAAAGAAAGCAAAATAATTCTGTTTCAAAGGCAGGATGAGCTACTAGAGATACACATTTTTATATAGTCATCTTCTGTGATGTTGATATATTCAAACCTAATAGCTTGAGTATAAAATCTTTCAAGTTTGCTTTTTTTTCTAGTGTGGGAAAAAGAAAAACTACTGTGATTTAATACATATTAGTTTCAAATTGCTTTGGGCCAAACCAATTGTGTAAAATTCAGGTAGAGTTAGAAGAGTGCATATGTTTCTTTCCTTGTTTGAACGGAACAGCTAATAACAGGTTTCTCCTTACCACCATCTTGGCATGACTTGTAACAAAATGTCATTTTTGTTCTTCTTCGCTGACCCACCAAGGACTTGCTTAGGGTCTGCAGATCTCATCTCCTTTCACCTTCCATGTGTTACTCTTCTTTTACTCTCTTTAATGTACAGCCATCTCTTGGACAAATACTCTGATATATCACCAATGCATACTGCTGATATATCGCCAGTGCATACTGCTTTAATAACTGATTTTGGCAATAAAATTTATATACTTTCACTATTAAGGGCTGTTTAGAGCACAGTATAGGGTTCATACTTGGTTAAAAGAATACAAACTGTAAAAAGTTCTGCATTAAATGTGCTACAATTATGAACTTGGATCATTTCTGGATCTGGAACTATCAATTTAAGGGGGATTGTA
>VYZS01103050.1:16166-31800 GCA_013400695.1 Neodrepanis coruscans
TTGCATCTTAATAAGGGCAGTGCTTAATCTGATTTCCCATGTCCTAATCACACACCCTGTATGCTACACACACAATGGAAATACCTACCACTCAGGAACTGTTCTGAAATGCTACACTGAGCTTTCCTCTGCACTTTTTGACAATCCCAGGCTTTACAACTACAGTTCAGAAGCAGCTGCNGACGTTCCTTTAGTTTCATCTGCTGGGTGTGCTCCATGTCCAAAACCTTCTGTGCATGTTCAGCATCTAGTTCAGCTGAGCATAAAATAAACAAACAAATAAAATATTGCATGTACATCCCCCCCGACTCTAAGAATTTAAAAGCTATGGAACCAGTTCAATACTGACAGATTTTTACTACAGACTGTTAACACAGGCTGTTATAAAAGAAGGCTTCTGTGATTTGCAGCTATATTTTAAAACAGGGTAAGAATACTGTATTAGGCAGCATAACCTTTTCATAACTATTTATCTTGAGGCAAGATGCAAATTTCCTGAGCTGCAAAAACCGGAATATCTGAAAGATCTTGTCCATCAACAAGGATTTCAGAATTCTGCCAAATAAAGATCAGATAATGACGCTTCTGCAATCATATGTACCTAATGCACACAGAAGTAATACCTTTCATTTGAACATTGCAGCACATTTCTACCACAATTTAAGTGTAAAGAGACATACCTACTCATATGTATACACATCTGTGTGTGCATATGTGTTTGAGATTCTAGTTTTGTCAGCCTTCAGACAGAAAGGAAAAATTCTTTGAAGAATATCCTACATGTAGCACAGGTATGTATCCTCAGAAGCTGCGAAGGCAGCCTGAGTTGACAGGAGGTAGGTAATCACTGCTGTTTTCAAAGACATCACCACATAGACATTAATGTCAATATACAGGGTCCTCCTTGCATACAGCACCAGAGGACGTGCCAGAAAACGATGATGATACTGACATCAAAAATGCAGAGCCAACTGCCATGAATTACTAATCTGACACCAAGCAGGAAGGGCCAGCTCATATATCTTATACAGACACCCAGTGACAATTGAATTCACTTAGACATAACTAGGCTGGGTCCCTAGCAGTTCCTCTTTCCTCCTACAGCAAAAAAAGTATTAGACAGAGTATCATTAGAAGAACTCCTTCCCTCCTGTTTTGCTCTACAGGAGTCACTGACTGGCCAGAGGATATACAAAGAGAGGAATCATGCTGCTTAGTGAAGAATAACATTTTCAAGAATAGAAAGATGTGGTTGCTATTGAAATACTAACTACAGCCAGACCACTAGTAGGATATGTTTCCGTAAAATTGCTTTTTGGGAGCAACATGTGAACTGGAACTCTTCCTTCCAGAACTCCCAGCTTAGTTTTCTGAACCAGCTTCATGAGCTCTCTGCTCCCAATAAAAAAAGAATTTGCTAGCTGAGCTGCTGATGGAAAGGACAGAGGCTGTGGGAAGAGCTGCCAGTCTGTTCTATTCTCTCCACTAGAGGAAGCTCCAACAAATAACCGCTGGGTGAAAAATGTCCAAGCTTTCACACAACAGACAGACACAGCTAGAATATGGCATCCATATGAATAAATGTTGGAAAGGCGTAAGGTTTTCTAGGACAAGCATTGTGTCAGTCTTCCAGGAAAAATGCTATGTTAAATGATATTTTACAATATGGACATTCATTAAAAGAATTTAGCATTATGGAGATTATTATCCAAATACAGAACATGTTTTATTAAACCAGGCAAAAACATCAGAGAGCAGTAATTCACTCTGTTGCCTGCATCAAGGTCACATCATACACAGAAGCAACTGGGCTGTGATAGATGCCAAAAGAAGACAGAAAACTGGACTGCCACACCAAATATTCATTAAAACGTCAGCAAATAAGCTGAAATCTTTTTCTTAAAGCAGATTTCAGAAGTAAAACATCAGTGTATAAAGAGGAAAGCATTTTCCCTGAAGGCAATATGTCTTTATTATCAATTACACTGTGGTGCACGATGACTCTGCGTCCCCTGGAGCAACTCCTTTAATACAGGCCTGAATGATGAACAATTATTAATAACATTGTCTGCAATGCAGAAATGCTATTCAATTGTAATAATAAAAGCCAGGGGCTCTCACTGACAACAGAAATTTCCTGTCTTTCACATAATATATTCTGACAGTTTTGCATTCTATATTGGTAGCTCAGGACATTTGTAACCCCAAAACAGGGGTGGCACTGATACAATCTCTTTCTTAACACTGAGCCCTCTGTTTTTACCTTTTGCATAAAATGTTCTGTTAACTATTCAAATTGGCACAGGCCAAAGCTAAATGGCAACAGCTGCCTGCAGTGCTGACATGTTCCACAGAAACTCTAGATACACCATCTTGAAGAGCTGTCACACTCCGAAGGTGGTTATAAAGTTAACATCAAGAACCTTGCTGTGTGATTTCACACTCTTCCAGGTGTAATAAAAGTTGCTTGGCTAAGCAAAACCAAATTGCTACATTTAGGGTTTCTGTTTGTTGTCAGAAATGCTAAGGATGGCCAGATGAAGCCAACAGTCAAACAAGAAACCACAGAAAACAGGTGTACCGCTTCTTTTACAAGGCTTTTCAGAATTACATTTTCCATAAGCCAAGTGTAGTTTCTAAAACACTGAATAGAGACAGCACCAAAGGAGTTCAAGCATCAAAGGAGACAAGAGTATCATCCATATACCATGATACAGAATGCAAACTGAAACCTGGCACACTTAAAATACTATTGCATTTCACTATATTTACTATAAAATTATACATTTCAATTAGTAACTGCACCTATTTTTCAATCACACAGCTGTGCACAGAAAAAAAAAGACAAACTACACAGAAAATGCTAATGCACAATTAGATGCAGATATGCAGGAGTTGTCACAACAATCCAAATAAAAGGCAACTTTAATTGTCCACTAATTACGACTTGAACAAACACTAAAAGCAGGCAAAACATTTCTTAAAAATTGAAAGCTCAAGTGCTGACACACGCAGCCTTCTGCACCATCCCAAGGAACAGTCCCATGGCCAACCCACGGCTCACCTCCCTCACAGTCACAGTCACAGAGCCTGACCCCTCCAAGCAAAGAGGCAGCACCTGCCCACAAAGATTCATTTGCTACAAAACCTCATTTTCTCCAACACAGCTGGACATGCGCTCTCCCTTGCCTTACACTCTCTGTGCAGGTGCTGAGGCACAGATGTCTGTTGACCCTGGAATGAGTCATCCCAGCCTGAAGCAGCCCTTGGGCATATGCACATCTCTACGGAGATGCTACACTGCTCTTGCCTCCTCTAGACAGGTGAGGATTTATCAGGAAGTTTCAGGCTATGACCCTACCTCTCCAAACACCTCACTGTGAGGAAAAGCTACAGTCAACGTCTGCTGTCCCTGTGGATTGTGCCTGTATCACCTAACGGGGCCGGAGAGCTGCACTAGCTAATTCCAGTCATTAAAAGGACTGTCCCATGCTCTTAAAGGTCAATGAAAAAAAAAAAAAAAGCCAAAAACTAAACACAGTGTGGTCCTCTAAGTATTGATTTTCCCTATAGGCATTTTCCCCCTCACCTTTTTTCCTGGGGATAAAAAAATGACCATATAGCTGCACAAATAGGCCAAAGATGTAGAGTAGGAATCAAGACAAGACTAGAAGCACAGTATTAATATTTGGTCCATATTTCCACATCTCAATTTACATTTCTGCTATCTTTCTGCAGCCAGAAGCCATATTAACCAGACACTGTATTGGTATCACAAGACTAATTTATTAAAGCCAGGACCTCAAGATAAATTATTGTGATTTATAGATTAACTCTTTTTCTGAGAAAATCTCCCCCGTGCTGTTTCTTAAATGTTTGAATTAGACACCAGAAGAATCCAGACTCCAAAGGAACAAATTACAGTATCTAGTAACCATATAACTCAAGTATAGAGGACATTAATTTTCTGATACCGTTCCCAGGCCTGGCTGACACTTTTTACAAATTAAAATTCTGCCACAACACCTAAAGTTTCTATCCAACCAAAAATTAAGTGACCATTTTATACTTTGATATAAAATATTTTCCAGCTATGGATAACAGATTCCTGAATACACGTGGCTACAAATAAAAGAAATTAGAAGAATGACTACCAAAAAAAAAAAAAGAAAACCAGCAACTGAAAACACTGGTTGATTACATGGCTAACACAATCCTTAGACCTAACATGAAAGATGTCAAGCTATTTAAATGGATGACTTTCTAGTGCTTCCATAACGTTATGCAATCAGTTTACTTTCCTTCAATTAATTTATTATGCAAGTTTATAGTTCTCATGTAAAGTAGAACCCATAAATATCTGTTCTAAAGAGGCAAAGACAGAGCGTAAAGCAAAAAATGCCCTTCATCCCCACCCTCCATGGTTTATTTGCTTTTCATAGACTCATCCAAACAGACCATCAAAACGTACATCAGCAGTCTTTGTGCGTTTTTGCTTCTGCTGGGTTTTGATGTTGCTCCTGTGCTAGGGGGCTTGGAAGCGGACACGGCATGAAGGCATGCCCAGTAGGGGTTGATAATCCCTTCCCTTGATCTCCTGGCCACGTTCCCATCCATACAGCCCAGAGTGCTGTGGCTTTCTCTGCTGCCAGATCTAGCTGGTTCCCAGTTCAGTGTCCACTGGACATCCAGGATCTTTCTGTGGAGACAGTGTCATCTCCCAGCTCATTGTGAGAGCTCTCCATCACCTCCTTTGGGACAGAGTGATGTGCTCCTTGTTACCAGCCATGCAGGATATGACCCATAAACTGCCAGCCCACAACCCAGCTGGTTGCCCATCCATCCAAACTGTAACATCAAAACTTGGCCACAAGAATACTGTGTGAGGTTGTCAGTAAGATGGCTAGTCACTAAAAAACCAAACACCTTCACTATCAGAACAATAGCATCATAAAAACAGGCAATGAAAGAAAAAGTTGCCAAGCAGCTTTTCAAGTGCATTATGACTTGGCAATTTATATTTGCAACTGCTTCATTATAAATCCTTTCAAGTAAAAATATCAAAGCAAGACAAGACACTGGGGAGTGCTTCAAAGAATGCAGTTTTCCTCAAAAATGTTTAACTTATTCTTGACAGAATTTATAGTACATTTTGATATGATGAGGAAGTTCAGAGTACTCTTGCACTGTACTTTGCTGACAAGTGGGAGAGTGTTGGCAAAACGTGGAAAAAAAAAAAAAAGCAGAATAATCAACCTAGGTGCACAGTCTTTCTTCCACATAGGAGTAAAACACAAACAAGTAAAAACTACAAGACCTAACTGTTTTTCAACTCTTATTTAACAGTCTCTTCAGAGTTTAATGTTTTTACTAAAAGTATATTCAAACAATTACAAACAATAAAATTAAGTCCTGAATCACTAGAATGTGAAGTCATGATTTCACTCAGTGATACAAGGATTCTCTCTTTTGGAAAAATACACTATTCCAAATAAGATTTACTGCCTGACCACTCTCAGAAGCCTGCGTTTTCATGAAGATGTATTTTACTAAAATTAAGACTGTCAAAAATATAGTCATTAAAAATTACTCTTTCTTGATAATATCTGACTGTGTTTTTATAGATTGCATCGGAATATAAGAACTCTAATTAGCCCACAAATAATCTAGCAGAGGTTTTACTAGTGCAGAGAAATTATTTTTTAAGTTGCCCAATAAGCAGTTTAAACAAGTTAGCTTACCTTGGAAATGCTCTCTAAAACAAACTGCTTACTTGAGATCCTTGGAAAATAAAGAATAAGCTTAAAAAAATATCAGAATAAACCAAAGAAAATAGCTGCCTGTGTACACCGAGATTCCAGTTACCAAAGCAGCACCTGGAGGATGAGGTAGCTTCCGACCAATGAGACAGGAAACATAGCTTGGGAAAAGGTTCCAATATAACTCAAAACTTTATCTGGCAACCAGGAAATCACCATAATTAAGAGATATTAAAAATATGCTCCACCAAAGAGCAAATGCACAAATTGAGTTCTAAAAATGTAGGATTAAAAGAAAATATAAATTAAAAATTGCATAAATAATCATAAGCCTCACAGTGTATAGAAAAACTGGCAGAGCCTGACAGAATTAGGATCTTATAGGTCGGCTAAACAAAAGATTATTAGTTTACACTGATTTTACTTTTACAGTTTTCTTCAGCTCTCTCCTACCTTCTAAAGTCCTGCAAAGTATGACAAGACCTTTCTAAGGCAGACCACTGGCTTGCTAGTGGAGATGAAAATATACCTGAGCTACAGGCAGGCTGCATCCAGTTTGTCTGAGTTTTTAACAGCTTGATACAGCCCACATTGTAACTAATTTAGGAGTTTAGACAAGCCTAGAGCATCCAAAGTTTTATATAAAAGCTTAAACCTTGTCTTGTTCAACTGTACTTTTTTGCAAGAAAACAAAGGCAACATCCTGATTAGCAGCTATGTGGCACATAATATATTTTAGATTGCTTTCACCTTTCTCTATTCTCTGCAAGCTTAAAATAGATCAGGCTGAGAGACTGCTCTGCAAGATAGTCCACAGCACCATAATGCACTCTCATTTTAGAACTACACATACTGTGGTTTAGAGGTACAAATGCTTTTGGCCGTTCTATTTTTCATTAAAAATACAATGAAAACTGAGTGTATTTGCCTATTGAACATGGTTTTTATTTTAAATTAAGAGCAGATACATTTTTGTGCCTGAAAATGTGAAAAACAGGAAAAACTTTAGAATCGTTTTAATTGGTTTTAAGTAAAGTCAAAATCCCTATGGATATACTGTTTTGCTGCACATGAGGGGTGGGTTTTTTCCATGCTTGCTTCAGTATTTCCCTTACCTTCAGTTCGGCAAATGTATCCCTTGCAAATCATGGTAATGTTATAGCAAAAACTCTGTAGGAGAGTTCTCTTCTTCAGGCCTGTACCTTCAGGGTTAACAAATCTCCAATCCACCATTTTCCATTTCTGTGATTCAATTTCATTTATGATCCCAAAAAGGCTAATGACAGTATCAATCTTTCTTTAAGACAGAATTCAGCAATGTGTCTCCTGTGGTATGTGAGTACCACAAACCCTCTTCAACTTGCACCAGACAGGCTCTGCTAGGAAGAGGGTCTTCTAACTCCCCAATTCCTCCTTTAGTCAGATTCCTGTCCAACTGAAACAGAATAAAAGGTGACAAGGGAAGGGAAACACTAAGATGAACCTCCCAAGCATAGGAAGTCAAAAATAAAATGGCAAGCATCTGAGCTCACATGCCTCCCTATAAATCCACCATTTACGGTATGTAAGAACAGTAATTCAGTTAATGAGCTGCAAAGTATGTATTTCCAGTCTAGATAAACCTGACAACATCACATATACCTTCCATACATATAAGTTTTTTATTTGTGAAGACAATCTGGCTTTAGCATGTAGCCACACATTATCAAAGAATCCCATTATTACAGAAATTGTACCTGAAAACAACTCAAATGACTCAGCATTAGTCTACTATCATGAAATGCAGTATTTAGTGCATATGCTCTTCAATTACTCTTCTTTTTGCCTTACCTCAAAAATAATAATTTTCAAATGGAAAAACTAATCGGTAGCAAATCTAAACCTGAAGTAGAAATAGAAACCACAGCACTGCAGTATTCTATTCTGGTCTCCATGAAACTGTCCAAAATAAGATGAATAACATCCCATTCTCTGAGTACAAACAATTTAATGATATTTTCCATTTCAAAAATATGATAAACACCTTTGCTTTGGAAACAGAAGGTTTCGAACACAAGCAAACGGCTTCTGCAACTACAGGAACAGTGCTAAACCTAACCTTTGCACAACTTTGAGCTATTTGCCCTCTAGATCAAATTATGTGCATGTGTAAACACATAAATTAATTATGAGATACAGTTTTGCTGTCACTACACATTCTGCACATGTTGAAAACATGCGTTCTACAACATGGCAAATCAGTTGGCAGGTATCAGCTTTTACTTGTCCTTAAGAATAACACCAAGCTTCAAACTCTTGCTGCAGTGCAACTATTCCTCACATAAGCAGAAAAATACCATTGAGTGCTTAACTAGGTCTTGCCTCAAAAAATTAAGGTCAATGAATTATTGTCTTCTTTCCTTATAATTAAAATAAAATGAGTGTTTTACTCCAGTTTTCTGACTGCACATGCAATTGACACCTCCCTCTTCAAAGGGAGGGGTAGAGCCTGTCAAAGAGTCGCACAGGTTCCAAAACCAAAGGGTATGAGCTGCAGATTCATAGTCTCAGTCTAATCTCAATCTAATCTGGTTTACTTTACATGGACACAGATGTATTTTAGATCGTTTTTCATTTTTGGAAGACATTTTAATACAAGTCTTAGGTTAACATAACCAATGATTGCTCTATCAGAACAGAAAAAAAAAAAAAGAAGACAAAACCTGCCTTTCACAGAACAATCATTCAACCAGTTGAAATAGAATTTGATTTTTTCACATGCTTGGAAAAGCATTCAGTATTTATTATGTAAACTATGTTTGGCAACAGATCATAGAATCACAGAATGGTTCCAGATAGAATGACTGAGCTGGAAGGGACCTTAAAGATCACCATGAGCTTCCACTAGATCAGGTTGCTCAGAGCATCACCAACCCAGCCTCAAACATTTCCAGTGATGGGGCACTCACAACTTCACTGGGCAATCTGTTCCAGTGTCTCACCAACCCCACAGTAAATAACTCTCTTTCAGTTTGAATCCACTCCCCCTTGTCCTGCCACTACATGCCCTTGTAAAAAGTCCCTCTCCTCCTTTCTTGTAGGCTCCCTTCAGGTACTGGAAGGCTGCTACTAGGTCACACTGAAGCCTTCTTTTTTCCAGGCTGAACCACCCCAATTCTCTCAGCCTTTCCCCGTAGGGGAGGTACTCCATCCCTCTAATCTTGGTGGCCCTTCTCTAGACTTGCAGTTTGCAATTTCTTTCTATTTTAAGCTAATTACAACCACTGAGAAATTGTACAAATTAAAACCAAACATTCACATAGTCAGAACTGCAGGACCACCAGTGAAATAACTCTCCCTCAAGTAGAAGCCTTGCTAATTTAAGACATCAAAATTTCATGTTCTTATGGGGTGGGGAAAATGTTTTCATTTTAAAACCTTTTTCTTCCCTTTTCCTTTCTCGGTGTGGGAGTGGAAGTGCTTTGGACCTTTTTCTTGTGTTTCCTAGGGAGCGGATGGATCCCAGCAGTTTGCCCATTGGTACCCAGCCAGCCAACAAATGCTCACCGCCGGCCCCGGCCAGGGAGTGCAGAGTGTGAGTGGGCTCAGCGGTCCCCGGACGCTCTGCAGCCGCTGGGGTGGCGGCAGCAGGAGAGGCCGAGCAACAGCGGCCAGGCGGTGTTCGCCGGCAAATGTGAGCGTGGCTCACGCTGCTGATGAAAGCGGCAGCGGCCCCACTGGTCCCGCCGCAGTCAGGGTGTGCAGCGGCTGGGCCTGCTCCCCTGGAGCGGCTTCCCTCCGCCGGGCATGGAGCTGCCCCCTCCCTGGGCACCAGGCGCGGCCGGTGGAGTGGCGCGGAGCAGCAGCCGCGGATGCCCCTGCACCCGTGCTGCCATGGTGGCCCTGTGCAGAGCTCCTGCTGCTGGCAGCTCTGGGCTGGCTGCTGCCCTGCGGATAGGGCCTCCTCCCGCGGCAGCCACAGCCAGTGCATGGGACAAGGCCAATCCCCGGGCTGGCGCCACCGTGTGGAGTGGACCCACGGTGGCAAGGCGGCACCAGGCGGGCAGCAGCATGGTGTCACTGGAGTTCGGGCAGTGCCAGCAGGGAACCACCCAGAGGCAACAGGAGTCAGGGTCTCTCTTCCCCACTGGATCCCCCTGGGGTTCCTTTTTACTGTCATTTTTTTCCAGCAGCTCTGGAGTGGGACCAGCACCATCCACAGGCCAGCCTCCCTTCCTTCCCTTGCTCCACCAGCGTAGCAGCCGGCCCGGAGGAGCATAGTTGGTTTCTTTCGCGATTATTATTGTCGGGTTTACCAGTTGTTAAATAAATTCTTTTGGTTGTTGTCAGGTCTACTAGATCTCTCGTCACTTGATAACACGCTCTAGTTTTCAAAACCGGGACACATGTAGCTGTATTTTAAAAAGACCGTAAGCCAGTAATTATAAGACTGTAATTGTAAGACCTAATTATGTCAGTAGACCCACAGCATACCCTAAGTATTTATTTTTTCTTGACAACTTAGTCTATTTCCTCTTCCATTTCTGTCAAAACAACATCTATGCAAGCAAAAAAAAATTTGCTATTCATTCATCCTAGTACTGCTATGTTTATTTCTTAGAATTTAAGAAAAAGAACCATTAGATGACAAATGTAGTCCAGTTCAACACTGTTCAGCTAAAGTCACAAGCAAATCATACTATAGGGAATTTTAGAAATCCTAGTGGTAAGTAAACACTTTTGTTTGATATGATTAGTGAAACAAGATCTGAATCACCATTCATTTTAACACAGCATCATCCAGGAGCATCCAAACCTGAGGGGAAAGATTTGCTAACAGATATTAGAGATGTATTACCAGCTGAGGAAGTTAAAATACATGCAGCCCTGCACATTCATTACATGCAGAGTATCAGTTATGACAGACCAGCTTATTATTGAAATCCATATTTATTCTCAAATGCAAAACAAAGATGCTATCACACTTTTTAAAAAAAGGAGTATGTACCAGTGTTAGTTGCTAGTAAAGCTAATTTGCAACACTAGCAAAAGTATGTCTTTTCCATACTTTTCATAATACCATAAGACAGATCTTTTCAAGCTACTTTATAATAGTCTCTCACAAAACTGTCTTTCCATTAATGGGTTGGTTTTAAGTTCAGCCAATTGGACAATAACAACTATACAGGCACAATAAAAGGAAGACGATCAAAAAAAAAAAGTTACTCATTTAAAATAGAACAAAATGGATGAACAGAAAGCAACATTTTCAGACTATGTATTTTCACAGTTAAAATTCCTTATTTTTTTATTATGGAAACGCATTATATAGCAAAAAACAGGGCATCTGAAAAATGCAGACCTATACACAGTGTGTTTTTTCTACTGAGCATTTTCATTTTTAAAAATAAAATGGCTTATGTAAAAAACAGTTTAGTAAGGACATGGACTGTGATTCAGAGGTAGGGCAATATTCAGTATGGCAGTTCTAAAGAAAGGATATTGAGTTCTAAATTTTTTATGAAACCTTTTGGTCTTTCTTCCATGCATCTAGTTTTCATATACTCCAAGCCATTCCACTTGCTTCTTCATATTTTAACAGAATATTAAATGGCCTACAGCTCAGGAATAACAGACCATAACACAAAAAGCAGCCCTGACAGAACTTCCAATTTGCAAGATACTAGCTATCTTTAAATAGTTCAATTTTAAGAATAATATTCTTTTGAGATAAATCTTCTTGAAGGGAAAAAAATAGAGTCTTGAAAGATGTGCTCCCACTGGCTTTCTGACTTATTTGCGTGCCGTCTTTCAGCAGAATTGTTCTAAACTGTTCAGACTTGCAACAGTGAAGGTAGAATAAAGGTCATCTTTATATATAGTGTCAAAGCCCTTTCATCATTTTACTGCTAATTCAGAACAGTTTCTACAACTTTGACATATCTGGTCTTTTAAAGGAGAAGCAATACATACAATATAGATGGGAAGAAAATCAATACCCAACCTTCCTTAACAATCTGTAAACTATGACAGAAAAGTGTACGTCTGGGTTCACTTTCTTCCCCATTGAGGAACGCATCATGCTTTAAATTATCCAGGATTTCATATCGTAGCCAATATTTGCTACTAATATGAAGGGAAGATACCAGGTCACAACATATAAATAGTTTTCAAAATTTTTCCTCTGATATGCAAGTTTTATGATGCTTTGACTTTAAAGACAACCAGACTAAACTAGTGCATCACTGTTGGCAAAGATAAGGTAGACCATCACTCAACCAGACAATAAACCAGATTTTATGGTACTGGATCAAACTGGCATTGCCACACCAGTGGTTGGGAACAAAAATAATTTTTCTAGACTGAACAGTTCTGAAGGAGAAACCCTTCTGAAGGTTTTTGGTTGTTTGTTTTCATAAAGGATCAGCCATTCTCCTCCTGAAGCTGTCAGAGAATTGACATTAGGAATAAAACCAACACCCACCATATTGTCAGGTCCAGCTAAAGTCATTACAGTAACTGTTTTCTCTCAAAACTATTTTTGCTATTTAGCCATTAATTCATCAATGGCAGCACTAGGTATAAAATAACAGTGTGATTTTAACCTTGTGCTCATATTGGTTTACCTTGCAGTAACAGATAAACTGATTAAGTTCACTATTCAAATCAAACTGATTTAAATACCACATCATTAATTTTTCAAATACTGCAGTAGGCTGGTTTAAAGACATTGTAAAAAACCTATCAGGTTCTTTTCTCATACATGCAAGACCTAAGATCTTAATAGCTTTAGTTTAATAGATTACTTTAAACAATTTGGATTAATACATTAATTTATTGGTACTAAATACAGCTAGAAAAGTTTCTCTGATTAACATAACTAATGAGGTCACCTCTATCTTTATAAAAATAGCGTAATTAATAGCTAAGACTTCTTCCTTATCTGATGTTCACAGTTTTACACCTGCTTTTTATTGGGAGGAGTCCTTATCACTAAAAGAGTTCAAAATTTACTAGGTCTATCAATTGCTTAACCCAACACTCCAACGAATATACGTAACAAAAAGAGAGACACTCATGCAGCAAACTAGGGAGAGGGTGGAGCAGATGCGTGATGTTACTAATGCATCAGTGGAGCACTAAAAAAGAAAGAAATATGAAAGGAAAGCAGATACTAAGGAAGAGAAATGAAGATGGGGCAAGGGTAGAGGGGAAGTGCAACTGACAATGTAGATTGCTAAAAAAGAGATAATAAATGAGATCTGACCCTTCATTCTGGATTTCTCCAGCCTCGTAGAGATTAAGGAAGCTGTGGGGAGAAAAATAACAGTAACCAGGAGAAGGAAATCTAAAAGAGAGGCAGAGAACACATTGCCATATTGGAACCAAACACCGAGAAAAAAGCCACAACAATGAAATTGTCTGTTACGAAAAAACAGGCCCTACTGAAGCTACCCTGACAGACAAAAAGCCAAAAGGCTGCAGGAACAACTGCATTTGAGTGAAAAAGCACACACTGCGTGACCATCAATGACTAAATCCTACGCCTATGGTAGAAACGAACTGACAGATGACACCCAGGATACAGTATCTTATTCAACCAAACAAAGAAAATCCACCTAAAGGATGCACAGACATCAAAGTGACAGTGAAGAGTGAATAAAGAGCAGAAATTCAGGAAGCTGATAAAAGCGCTTACAAGGGGGAGGGAAAAAGAAGGGGGCTGACTGAAGAGGGAAGTCACTGTAATTAGGACCGTGAAACCTGTAAAATAAACTTCCTATGAGATCATTCCTTTCAACATATACAGCTATTGGAAATCTCTCTTTCAGCCTTTCCCCCCATCTTCTTTTTTTCCCGTGCATGGATGCCACACAGTCTTCAACATCTGCCACATCTTGGGACAGCAAGCACTTACTAGCGCCTGTGCTGCAATACAGTATAAAATGACATCTGTATCAATCAACTTTTGTCATTTGTATGCACTTTAAAAACATTTAGGCCAATTAAAAATACAGAATACTTAATTTATAGTATTTTCCTTAACTCCTGAATATGTATAAGGCCTTGCTAACCTAATTTTTAATTTTATTCTTCAGGATATTTTAGCAGTAATTAGTCATGAGTACTTTAAAGCTCATAAAATGCATGCTCGTGTCCTGCATAGGGCAGTTGAACTCTGAAAAAATTAAATTTCCTAACCATCACTGTTTCTCTAAACAGCACTGTCTGCACTAGGTATCTTTTCTATAGCAATAAAAATCACACAGTGTATCTCTACAACCAGTATAGCCACCTGCACCTGGACCAATTCAAGGAGCCCCTATGGAACTGCATAGTGATTCCAAAAAAGAAAGTGGAACCGCTAATTTTTGAATCATTCAGATAAACTATAAGCAGAACCCTACTCAGTAATCAATTTTTCCTCTTTCATATCTAAGCTTGAATAACATGCCTCTCAAAATCTGAACAACTAATTTTGGAGAAGAATATAATTAGAACACAATACAACCTTTATTAAATATAAATTATTTGTTCACAACACATTTGGGATGACAGTGGGAAAACATTGCCTTCAGGCTACCATTATATCTGCCCTGTTTCCTTCTCTTTCTTCCCGTCATCATACATCTGCTTCGTCAGCCACAACAGCATCTGATTTCCATGGGCAAAGAGATTTTTTTTCCTCCTTTTAGAGCAACCAAAAGATTTTTATTTGTTACTAACACAGCAATAAGATTATGAAGTTCAGAATTTAAGCTTTCAGCAGAGATTTAGGAAGAATATTTCCCATCTCATCGCTGCTGCTGTAGACTCCAACAGATGACACAACATTAGTTTTCACTGGCTTTGTGAAGGGAAGATTTAATTCATAGTCATGATGACCAAAATTTATTTTTTAAATAAAAGACCGAATTTAACGGAGATGGGTTATAAACACATTTGATGCTTAGAGACTTTGGGATGCCTTTAAAACACAAATGAGACAGGCAAAGTGGGATAAGTGAAGAGCATTTAAAGAAAAAGCTCCTCACAACACTAACAAAGAAACAATCTGATCTCTTCTAGGGCTTGAGTAACAACAAAATCTGTGGAACATAACAAACATAATGAGCATGAGGTCTTCCAAGACAAACACACCAGGGATAGCATCTGGTAAATGCATCACCCTCAATATCAGTTCCTGAGCATACCTGAAATTATGAACAAAGCTTGAGGTGGGGGTGAGAATCATTCAAGAAACACTGTGGGAAAATTCCTTTTCTGTTGGTTACACATCTTTTCTCTCCAGGATTGAGTAAAGGCTATACCAAGCAAATGCTGAACTTCAACCTATTGTGATTCTCTTATAAACTATTAAATCAGTTTATAATGAGAACTGAAGCATGCATAAGCAATCAAAGTAACATCATTATTATAATTTCATGCTCTATAAAACTTTAGACATTTGGTTAAAAAGCCTCGCATTTTGAAATGTCCTTGCTGATATTATTCCTTTTAAATTATTTTTCATCTGTGCCTTATTTACTAAACAAGTTCCCTTGACAATATGTGTGTTTCTATATCTACAGTGAATAGAGTATCAACATGAAATAGTTGCTGCATCACACAGAGACAGATCTAACCATAAAGTGCCTAAAATCTTGGTTAAGAAGGAAGGAAAAAAAAGCACTGAGACTTGATAGTACATCAATACTGTATTTTCAAAATAAAATTGATAAATATAGAATCTTAAAATCATTAAGGTTGGAAAAGACCTCTAAGGTCATCAAGTCCAACCATCAACCCAGAACCACCACTAAACCACGTCCTCGAGTGCCATATCCACACATTTTTGAACACTTCTAGGGATGCATTCACAAATATGTGGAAGATGACTCCACCCCTTCCCTGGG
>VYZS01103053.1:17760-44883 GCA_013400695.1 Neodrepanis coruscans
CTCAGCTGTTACAATCCAAGAGAGCTCAGTGACAGGGTCTTGGAAGGAATCTCAGGTGACATCTTGTCATTCAGACAGGAATATTTTGGTCTACAGAGGCTACACACAGAATCACAGAATCATAGAACTGTTTAGGTTGGAAAAGACCTCTAAAATAATCAAATCCAACTGTTAAAGTAGAACTGCCAGGTCCACTACTAAACCATGTCTCCAAGTGTCACATCTACATGTCTTTTAAATACCTACAGAATGGTGATCCACCAGTACCCTGAGCCTCCTGGTCTAGCCTGTCTGGCTTGACACCCCTTTCGGCAAAGAACTTTTTCCTGTTATGTGCACGGTCTTTTGCTAAGAAATATGTAAGTACTACCCACTATTCAGACCCACTTGAATTCTTCTGCCCCTTGTGGATGTTAACACCCCATCTGCACCACACGGGGATGTTTTATTTAACCATAAATGCAGGCACTTACAAATTAGTCTCGTTTTGAAAAAAATTATTTACAACCAAGACATTTTAAGAGACTGGTTTCTGCTTTAGAAATCACACAGGTGAACAGTTCAACAGAACAGGCTTATGGTACAGTGCACAGACAAAGGGAGTGGGACAGCTGAGATCAGTAACCCCTTAAGCCAAATCTGCAGCAGAGAGGTCATTACATTATCTGTTTAGTGCACATATGGTCTTTGTGTAAAAACCTTCTGTTCCATCTGTGAGGCCATAGTGCCAATATGTGTGTTATTGACATGCTGGGACGTCATTGGAACTGCAGAGCTCATTTTCCCCAAACTCTTCATTTGGTCATTATCAGCTTTTCTGTTCTCCATAACAAAACAGCACAAGATAGCACTGAGCCAACTCACGTCTATAGTAATTGCATTGCTGAACCTTTATAATGTTACATATTTGGAAACTCTGCAGGAGCAGGAAGAACTGAAGGAGCTTTAAGATTTCTTCTATATACATCCCCCTGCTTTAATTTTCAAATAGATTCTGTCCTCAGAGTCAGCATAAGTATTAACATTTATAGAATGCCAGTGATAAATCCACCAAAGATAACATACAACTGCCTTGGCCGTCAGCCAATTCACAGCACGCTGGGACACCATCCATAGGCGTCTGAGATGTGTTTAAGTAACTCCTGACTCAGCCCTCTCTGATGGTAGTTCTTCCACTCCTTCAATCCTTTGACTAATCACAGAGGCTTGGGAGACCTTGCTGGTGAGGACAAGACAAAAGTGGCACTGGGCACCTCAGACTTCTGTGTGTCTGCAGTCACCAATTCACCCACTCCACTCAGTAACATTCCCACGTTTTCTTTGTTCAGGCTTTTTCCACTAATGTGGCACTGTGTGTTGGCCTTGTGTGGCCAGGTTTTGGTAATGGGGGCCTACAGAGCAGAGGAGCTTCTCTGAAAAGCTGCCAGAAGCTTCCTCCTTTCGTGTCTGTGAACATTTGACTATTCCTATAAGTAAATAGCAGGGATGCTGTAACGGATAAAACTCTTAGTCTTCTACAAAGTCAGGATGATAGGTACCTATTAGTACCTTTATTCTTAATACAAGCATTGTCTTTTCCCCATTAGGTTTAAAGGATTTTTCTTTTTACTTTTAAAATGCAGGAAGGAGGTTTGGAAGTTACTTAAAAGGGATTGTTTTTTCTCAATACACTTCAAGTTCTACAGCTGTGCATGGAGAGGGAATAAGGAATAAAACTAAATGCTGAGTATACAAAGGGAAAACTACTGTTTTTAAATTTTCTCTTGCAGCACTGGAGGAAGCCATTAGGAATCAATGCTTGCTTCGCCACTGAGTTTTGCTCAAACTCTAGAGCTTGAGATCTTGGGTTTCAGAAGGTTGTACACATTGAAGAATTAATATAAGCATTTGAGACAGGGAATCAGAGCATCTGATACAGGTTTCGATACCTGTACAAATATCTGTTGCAGTCGTGGATTGCAGAAGTAGAACAAGGGCTACCCTGCAGCTTCAACAGAGCAGCAGGTGACTCCAAGGCTCCAAGCTCAGCTACTGAAACATGAAGCACATGTACACAATTTATCCATTTTGTTGGGGGTTAGCACTTGTGGCTTTGGCACTCTCTCACAGGCCATAAGAAGAATTTTGCCTGGAGCATTAAGTAATATGGACTAAAAAGGTAGAAAGGCAGTGAAAGACCAACCCAGCAGACAACTTAGAGATAAGAGGCAGATAGTGCAGGAAATAGTGCAACTGTGTTGTCAGAACATCCCAGATGAGCAACTTAGCTAACATATCTGGGATGCAGGGTGCAGTTTCCGAGTTACCATAAGCCCATCTGAGCTCACTGTCCCTCCTGGCCTTGGCCCTCCACCTTCAGAAGAAATGTTCCCCTCACACTTATTTCCATCGCATCAGCACTTGCAGCTGCAAGACAAGTTAGACTGACAGACTAACTCAATAACATCAGGAAAAACCAGGAAGTTCCCAGCAGAATCTGAAACCTGGTATGTGTCACCCCAAGGCTGTATGACAGCCAAAGGAGCAGAGGAAACATGGTGAGAACACACCGCCAGGGCAAGGGAGAGACCAGGACCATCCAAAGGCTGCAGGCACATTACCTTGAGCCGGACATGAAATGACATGGTCAGTTTTTTATGAAGTGGAGATGGTAACATTTCCTAGGGGCAGGAGGGAAGAAAAAGAAAAAAAGAAAACCTATTGATTATACAGCTCAGAAGAAATATGCAGCCAAGCATGTCAGACAGTAAAAATTTACAAGAATTCCTTTGACTTGGCTTCTACTAAATGGACTAAAATTTAGTACTTCTTATAGAGAATCTTTCTCAGAATAGGCAATTGTAAATTGCACAATTCTTATTTTAAAACATTGAATCCTAAATGGGGTTTGATAACATTAATGTGCTCATTAACGGAACACCAACAAGTACCAATAGCATCATATAAATGTTCACATTCCACATGATTTCTTTGACCTAGAGCTTAAACAACATACCGATATGCCTACACAGCTATTAGTACTCATAGGTACTGAAAGAAGATAAAATATTACTGAAACTAGTAATTTTGCTATAATCTCTTCCAAAATACCAAAAGAAATGAAGTTGCAATCTGTGACAAAACAGCCTTTGTTGAAAAAGACCCGAGTTCTCTACAGAAGACTACTTTCAGTTTGATGGGATGCTTGTGAAAATGCATTTTAAAAACATTATTGGTCATTCCAGACAATTATTAACCATTTTTTGCAATAAAGATATGAAGTTTGTATTGCATATATATGGCTGCAGCTAACATCCTTCTGGTGTTTTATTCTCTTTCCATTTTGTATTTTCCCTTGAGTCTTCTTCACAAAACGGACTGAAACCTGTGTCCTTCCAAGCTTATACTGAAGATGTTCCTCCCCAGGGACAGGTACTATATAAAAGAAAATGCCTAAAAGTTCATACGGAAGCACTTTCTCAATCATACCTATGATCCATTAAAGTAATATCCTTTAAAAATTCAGACAGTATGAAAGTTGAATATTGTGTTATACCCAAGTGTATACTGAGGATATACCACAGTTAGGAAAATATTTCACTACACTGACTTTTATTAATATGTATTATTTGTCACTGCAAAAAGTATTTTCTAATACTTGGGAAGTAGAGAATGAATCTATGATTCTGTGCTGTCTAGTGAATTGTTTCTATTGGTTTTTAGTAAGTCACAGAATGCATTCAAGGTATTTATATCAACAGAGTAGGAAGTTAACTCCATCTCTTAACAGGCAGCACTGAGAAGTCAGTGTAAAGTGTAGAACTTTAAATACTTTTTCCCTTCCTTCCAGAATCCTCTTGAAAGACAAAAGAGATAAAGTATAGGCTTCAATCAAACCAACCTAAAGCTCTTTGCTTGAAGCTTACACTTGCAGACTTTTTCATTATTATTAATTTAACACTAACACCTTCATATTCTAAACTAATACTTATAACAGCTTAAGCTTAGGCATAATTTAGCCTGAGAAGAATTCAACCTTCTTTGTGCTACCTCCACTTAAAAAATCTACGTTCCTTCTGAATTACAAAGTACTTGTGTTTTTTTAACAGATAATATGCAAATCACACAAAGGTCAGCATGCTAAATAACACTGCACAAATTCTTGTTTTGCGTGTTTTCTCTAATTTACATCTGATACGTTTTTCTGAAAAAGACATGAAATTCAGATTAATCTTTCTTTCACAGGCCGATACCTGGGAAATTGAAGCATTTTGGGTACTTCTGGGTAATTTTGCATCTCTTGTTGCCAAAGATGCTTAAAAGAGAATGTGTTGAATATGAAAGGTTTTGTTCTTGGTTTGAAAAAAAAATGGCCAACACCAGGTTGGGTTTCCTTTTATTGTTAAAACATTAAAGCATAACATTTCACCAAATACAGGAAATTTAGGGGTTGTCTGACGTTACAAACATCTGAATCATCAAGAGAAAGTGTTGAGCTATACACAGTCTGATGTTAATCTATCAATTTAATGTATATTAGTACATGCTTAAAACATGGCCAAAATACAGAATCACGAAGTAAGTACCTTGATGCTTCTAAATCTGAAACAAGTAAGTCAGAGAATTGAGTGCAATAAATTTCCAACAAATAACTCTACACTCAATTACAAGCTTAGGGCATAATTATTCCAGGATACTGGTAGTTTCTCATATCCTGACTCATTCACATTCAATTTAGTGAGAATTTTAGATTTGAGAACTTGATAAAAACATTTTGAAAAATACAACATTTAACAAATGTGAAAAAACAAGCTGTCTTCACAGGAAAATATGGATTGCTTGCCACTCCAGTCCTTAATTCCCTATATGTTTTACAAATCTTTACAAAACTAATTTGTATCCATTTTGATTTCAAAAACATAGTACATCTGAAAAATAAAATATGACTCTACTGATGGGTAATACAAAGACATGAACACGTATTTAAAATGACTTTCAAAAGTAAATCTCTTCAGTAATACAGCTATAAAAGACAAGATAAACATAGTACAATAAACCATGCATCTTCTGACTTGTCAGATCAGCTAAACTACTCGGTTAACATACAGTAACACTTTGAACACTTCTGTAAATTCAGCTTTTCTAGCACAAGGGAAAAAACCAGATTAAATTTGTTCTTCAAGTGGTTCAAGGCTGTCCAAGTGTCTTTTAGATGTATCATCGCTATGACGGCTTTGGCAATGGGTTAAATGTTTCTTAAAGCCTCGGGGAAAATTTGATTCAAAATTACAACGGGGACACTTCAACAAACTTTGACCATGAGCAGCAACATGGTTTTTAAGAAGAGACTCCAAGAGAAAAGCTTTGCCACATATTTTACATTTGTATGGGCTTTGAACATTATGCTTGTTAACTAAATGGTGCAAGACAGCACCTTTTTTCATTGCACGACAGCAACAAATTTTGCAGTAATACTTTCCCTTGCCACGCTTCATGTATTTTGCTATTTCTTCCTCAGAGATGAAAGCCTCTTTCTCTTCAGTAAACTGCAGCACACACTGTGGCTGCGTGGGAGTAGTTGCATCCATTTTGCTCTCCTTGCCGTAATCAGATGACTCCATATCATATTGCTCCTGGTCGCTGTTAGATTCTTGTTCCTTTATCTCCATTGAGTCCATCTCTGTTTTTCCACTCTCACTAATATTTAGTTCAGAATCTGAGTTCTCCTGGTTTTCCTTCTTGGGCTTCTTTTTGGGGCATGAATATAACATGTCTTCTGGTGATTCTTTGGCTAATAATGATTGTTCATCCTGTGAGAATAAATCATCCAGTGGTTTCTGATCATCTAAACTGTGAACGAGAAAGTCACTCTCACCAGACTCACTAGGTGTTTGGGGCTCAGAGAAAAAGCCTGAAGCAGACTTGTGAGGCTCGGAAAATAGGATGTTCTTCTGGATTTCAGAAGGTACAGTAGTTTCACCATGTCTCTGGACATCAGAGGATAAAGCAGCAGCAGGCTTCTGCATCTCAGAAAATACAGCATGCTTTTGAATGTCAGGGGAAACGGCAGATTTATGGGAGTCAGTGAAAACAGCTTGTTTGGGTGTCTCGGGAGGAACAGGAGCAGGTTTCTGAGACTCAGTAAAGAGGCCATGTTTCTGAATTTCAGGAGACGTGGATTTCTGAGACTCTGGAAAAGAAGCAGACTCCTGAACTTCAGGGGAAATGGGAGCAAGTTTCTGGGCTTCAGAAAACAGGGCATGCTTCTGGACTTCAGAAGAAACAAGAGCTGATTTCTGGGCTTCAGAACACAGGGCTTGTTTTTGACCTTCAGTAGAAGCAGCAGAAGTAGATACCTGATTCTGGGGCTCAGATAAGACGGCACGTTTCTGGACATCAGTGGAAGCAGTAGGATTAGACTTACGAGACTCTGGGAACAGCACTCTTTTCCGAGGTTCAGGGAAATGAGCCCGTTTCTGAATCTCAGATGAAGCAGCAGAGGTGGATTTCTGAGTTTCAGAAAAATACATAGATTTCCGTGACTCAGACAGTTTCCAAGATTCAGGAGATACTGAAACACCAGGCTTACGGACCTCAGGAAAGAACGCAGGCTTCCAAGAATCAGAGGAAACAGTGTGACTAGACTTTCGAAGCTCAGGAGAAACAGGGGGAGAATGCTTCCATGTGTCAGGGGAAAGAACAGGTTTCCAGCCTTCAGGGTAAACAGATGAGATGGGTTTCCATGGCTCAGAAGACACGAGAGTAGACTTCTGGGATTCAGAAAAGGATGTAGATTTACATGAATCAGAAACAAGCCTCCGAGGTTCTGGCAATACAACAGGGCCAGGCCTTCGGGACTCAGGGGCGGACCTCCGGGATTCTACGGACACTGACATGGCAGGCTTTGGAGCCCAGGGAGAAACTGTGGAAGACTTCTGCACCTCATGTGACCTCCAGGGCTCAGGGGAAACAGTTGGACCAGGTCTCCATGACTCCGGTGAAACAGCAGAAGCAGGCCTCCGTGTTTCAGGAGGAGAGGCAGAAGCAGGCCTACGCATTTGAGAGGGATGCCGCCGTGGCTCAGGAGACCCAGCCGGGGCATACCTCCGTGGTTCTGGGGATACTGCTGGAGGAGGTTTCTTTGGCTCTGGTGACACAGCTGGGGAGTATCTGCGGGGCTCTGGAGACACAGCGGGAGAATGGCGCCGGGGCTCTGGCGATACAGCAGGGGAATGCCGACGGGGTTCTGGAGATATTGCTGGGGAATGTCGACGGGGCTCTGGAGACACGGCTGGGGAATGCCGACGGGGCTCTGGAGACACGGCTGGGGCTGGCTTCTGTGGGTCGGGGGACACAGCAGAGGATGCCTTCAGTGGGTCAGGGGACACAGCAGGGGATGCCTTCAGTGGATCAGGGGACACAGACAGAGATGGCTTCTGTGGTTCAGGGGGCACAGCTGAGGCTAACTTCTCTGAATCTGGAGATGTAGCCTGGGCTGACTTTTCTGGATCTGGGGATACAGTCTGGGTTGACTTCTCTGCCTCTGAGGAAGTCACCTGAGCAGAATTCTGGGGTTCCGGAGACACAGAAGACTTCTGAAGCTTGGGGGAAACAACAGGTTCAGATTTGGGGAGTTCAGGAGAAAGGGCAGGTTTGCATGACTCAGGGGAAAGGGTAGGTTTCTGTGGCTCCAATGTGACAGTTGTTTTGGATGAATCTGAATTTCCTTCTACCTGTTGTTCTTTCTGCTCCTCATTCCATTTCTCAGGTGTTGCATGCTGTGCTTTGATGTGATAATACACGTTGCAGTACATCTTGCTGGTAAAAAAACATTTGTGGCAGTGAAACAGTTTTGCACTTTTTTGATAAAATATAAGTTTACCCAAACCAGCAGCATCCATTTCATCACAATACTCTGGGTGAACAGTACCCATATGAATTTGTATATTTTCATAGTCCGTCCCTCTGAAGCTGCAGTGGTCACACTCTAAGCGTTCTGTGGTTTTACGCAGTATCTGCAACATGTCCATTTTTTCTATGGTCAGTAACAATTTTCACAACACTGCACCTACTAAAGAAGAGGTTTCAGCTCCTGCAATAAAGGAAAAAAATCTGTATAGTTAGCTGTTCATGTTAATTTCAACTCTGTCATTCCTAAATAATCACATGCACTTTGCCCCCTACGCCTTTTCAGACAGCATAGGTTTTGCACAGGTAACTAAGGACTTCATAAAGAAATCCAAACATAGGTGTCTCCAACTTGTGAAGTCATTTCACATCAGTTGAACTTGAAGAAACAAAACTTAAATTTAACAATAGGCTCTCCTACCTATGTAAAAAATCTGGAAGCAAACAAAATAAAGTCAAGTGATAAAGAGCAAAGCATTCATTTGATAAATGTGACTTGCCTTTTCTTCCTAGATTCGAAGTGTTTCTAGTGACATTACACATGTAACTGAAAACAAAAAGTACTTTGAAATACTGCCACTGAGATAACACCATTTCAAACATACATCTTCATCATCAAATTTCAAAACAAATCAGCAGCTTTTGACAAAGAAAAAAAAAATTCAAGAAAATAGCGGCCTAAATCCTAGACCCTGTTTTCCTTTCACTAATCACATGAAAAAGGAATGCTGCTGATCATAAAAACTTTAACCATTATGAAAAGAATTTTTCCCATTCCATTATTTCATCTTCTGCCCTAATAACAACAAAAATACTATTTAAGAAAAACAACAGGGGTTTTTTTCCACTTGGTGTAGTTGACACACTCTGTATCCAAAGCATTTTTATTCTTACTTCAAAAGATGGAAATGTCTCAAAATGACTATTTTTGCAAGACCTTAAAAAACAAAACTAGCAACAATAAAATAACTCCAACAACAAAACAAACAAACAAAAAAGCACTCAAAAAAAATAAGCACAAAAACCCTCCAGAAATGCAGCATCGGAAATTCAAATAGCTTTCAATGATTTGGCTAGATTGGGCTGTTTCCAACAGAATTTCCCAGAGTAGCATCTAAAATAAGCGTAAGATATTCTGTAAGTTATATTCACATAAAAGTAGAAGGTAAAAAGGAATATTTGGACATTTAAGTGAAATGCACAGGCTTTTTTGTTATAGGAGGAAATTAAACAGTTGTTACATGATTATCATGCTAAGTTATCAACCTAATTTTGGGGGGAGTTTTGTAAGACATTACTTCAAAACATTCAAAATTTTTGTGTCATTTTAACATTCATTTTCCTGTCTAAATATATATTAGACTAACAACAAATCTTAAAATATGCATTCATGCAAGTTTTCTTAATTTATTCCTCAAGCATTTTTACCCTGGTTTCTCATGGAAATGAGGCTTACACAAACACATTGCCCTACAGTCAATGCCAATCAAACCAGACAAAGCAATTCAGCCTTGTTTTACATTTCTACAGGTTTCACTGCAAATCAGGAACTGAGTAGAGAATGAAAGCAATGTCTCCACTGGGGCTACAGCAAATATGTCACTTAACAGTGCCTGGTTCTGTTTAGCCTCTAAACAAATGGTCAGTATGCAAAAACATGCAGAACAGGCAGTGGCTGATTCAGCTTGTAATTAGGGAAAAAGGGACAGCATTAAAAACACTACATAGTGAGATGCTTTGAGTTTGGGACACAAACAGAATGAAAGCAAATTAGCACTGCTGCTAAATGATGAGATGGATACAGCAGAAAAATGGGAGAGAAGGAGAGTCTGAGGAGCAGAGGGCACAAATCCCTAAGAAATAAAGGTTCAGCTGCTCAGGGAACAACTTCTTTGCATTCACTGTGCACACACACTTCACATTAAGTCCCAGAACAGACAGATTTCAAATCGGGAAGCATAGTGGGACCACAAACAGAGCTTCGAGAAGGATCCTGCTTTATAACTCCCAGACAAATGCATAGCAACAGACTGCAGTCCAGCTACACGTGAGAAGGAAGTGCACTGCTCTACAAATGCTGAAGTGGAAGGACCTTTGGGGTATAAGTCGCAGTTTCCCAGCACTACTGGCACCCACACAAAACACACCCCAAAACATAGTCTGCACCATGTTCAGTGTTGACCACAAAACACTTCCCAACATCTTAAAACAAACTTTTCATTTCTGTAAAAGACCAAAACAAAACAATAACAGTGATGTTCAGTGGTCTGTATCTCTGCAACACCAAATAATGTGCCAACTGTAAAAACCCAAAGCATGTCATATCTTACTTAACACTCCAAGAGACCTTCAAATCATTATGAATTACATTTTGTTTTGTTTGGGGGATTTGGGATGATGGAGCAAAGGAAGATTTCAATTTGAAAGCAAAAAATTCTGAATTGCTCACACAAGCTAAATAAAAAGAAGAGTTTTTTTATCAAATCAGAGTACAGCATAATTAGGAAATACAGACATACTGTACTAATCACATTTTTAGACTTGAAACGGAAATCTGTCAATTCCAAAATTGGTGGTAATCCTGAATTATCCATTTTCTTTTCTTTAGAAGGCTTTTCCAAATTGAATTAATCACAGCTCACAACAACGTTTACCAGACAATCTTTTCTAATCTCTTCATAATTTCCCTCCCCTTTGCACATTTCCTAACTTTTGCCCTTTCTGCAGTTTTCTGTAATTCACTCAACTACACTTCACCTCCCATACTCTCCTTTTATTCAGTTCTATCTTACTTTATGATGAAAATTTCCATTTTCTTTCCAGATACAACAGTGAGAAAAAGTCCCTGGCTCCCTTCCATAAACTGTCCAAGTTACTCCTAGGCTTTTCTGACCACAAGATTATTTTGGAACCACAGTCCAGACACCCAATGGTCTTGACATTCAAGCCTTTGGCATATGAAATAACATTAAAGAGCTCTCACACTGCCATCAGTCAGCATCTGTAGTTTTGTAACATCAGCCCACCGTAGCTGGCAGTCCCTGAAGAAACTGCCTCTTCTGCTGAAGTCTCTGCTTAATTGAGGCATACTACTGAGCAAGACAACTCTTTGTTATTGCAGCACCTTAGGCCATGGGTCCATGGAATAGCAAATCTAGTTCTGGATAGTTACTGTGAGATCAGTAACAAACTTAGACAGTGCTGAGCCACTACTAACTCATGGTCTCAAATTTGTTCTCAAATTTGTTTAAACACTTCTGAAGGAATAAACTCCAAGATCTTGCTGGCTCACTTAGCACACATCTAAACAGCTGGTCTGAAAGATTTTTCCTGAGAATCCCTCCTGATCCCTTCTCACTTTGAACTCCAATGCCACTGTCTCTACATGCCTCTGGTTGCTGCCCTTCTCTCAGGGCAGCTCAGGTTTATCACACAGGTAACTGTCTGCTTCACACAGCTCTTTGCCATCAGCTTGCTCTGCTCTGGATCCTGCATTCAGTGGAAAGTGTAAGGAACAACATGTCACCAGCAGAGCCAGCCAGTCTAGAAGCCACAGGCTCAGTAACCAGGTCCCCATGACTTTGGACCTGCATGAACTGTGATGCAACCTGTGCTCAGCAGCACCTTTTTGGCAACACTAAGGGAGATGGGCCACACACCCTCAGCGTAAATGCATCATTACAGACATCAAAGGGAACCAGTTCTGTGCTACTCCAACTAAAAAACATAAAAAAGGCAAGGAAAATAATGTGTGACCAATCTGCCAAGGTGCCCCGTGTGCACTGCAGAGAACTGGACCAAGTACTAAACCCAAACATCATTCTAGACCTCTGACGCCCTTTGAATTTCAAGATGAAGATCAACTTATGATGAACAACAGGTCTCCCACTGAAACAAAGCAGAAGGGAGACGGTACTAGATGTCCCAGGCCTGCCTGAACACTCCTGGGAGCAACAAAGGAGCTGCCACCCATGCAAGTACAGGTAACTGCCGTGCAGGCCCCAGGCCACTCTGTTTTGCGGAACACTCTGCCAAGCCACACCTGTTTTGTAAAAAGGACACTTGAGCATCTTCCCCGCTCAAACTCTCAGTTTCAGGATTGTGCAGTGCAGCAGTGGCTACAAGCCACTTTACAAAGCACAAGGCATTCCTTAATTGCTCTTCCTGCATCCCCTCCTACTTTTCTCACTTTTCATGGCTGCAACACTGAGAAAACAAATACTGATGCAGCCAAACAGAGCTAATTATCTGTTCTGAGAACACACTACAATTGAAGCAGAAGCCTGAAACCCATCATTTATGTTTGTCCTGTGTCTGCATCCTGCCTCCACTTCAAGACAAAATACTATGATTCAACTAAGATTCTGGAGCTTGCAATACTAAACTTTAAGTAAGGCAGCCAAGACTCATTCAGAGTTTTCCTAAGACATGAAGTTTTCCACCGAAATCTACCTGAACAGATAAGTCCTTCTGTCTACAAGTTTATATCCACAGATATCAAGCACAGTAACAGCATCAACACCAACTCAGCTCTTAGCTGACCTGAAGTGACACAGATCAATGTCCATCAGTCACATTAAAAGCTGCTTGAAGAGACACAGAAGCCTCAGCAGTGGAACCACCGGTCTCAGCCGCTCCATCAGCCACCCCTCCCACCCCTCTTCTTTCACACGTGTCTAGAACCTACATACAAAAGTTCCTACCACCGGCTTTCTCCTCTCTCCAGAGAAATGCTGAAGATTCTTATACCAGTTCCTTGTCCCCTACACTGCAATCCTGACCATAATCTCCTCCACCATAGGAAGAACAGAAAAACAGGGGTGGGTAAAGAGGACACCTATCTACCCAAGAAAAGAACAACCATCACTAGTTTTCTTGCTTGGTTATCAGCACCTAAAGAGTTATAGTCATGATTTGACAGACAGAGTAAACACCCAAAAAGTCAGAGGCAATGAGATAACTGCAAGTTTGGTTACTTATATTGCAGGGCAACCACGGAGTGGAGTCAAAGAGCATCAGAAATCTCTGTTGAGCTCATGTTAGACTGAGCAACAGAAGTGTCCTAAGCTAATGCACAGAATGGAGAGACCTCCTGATGTCTTCCCAGCCAACACACGTACAGGAACTTCAGAGATAGTTCCTGGATTCCACAGCCCATCCATCCTCCATCAGGATCCCACTAAAGATTGAGCTATAATTCCTGCAGCATCTCAAAAACCTCTCAGTGAAAAAAACAAAAGAAATGCACATAAGGAATTCACACAAGGGATGGCACAACACTGACTCTGGCAGCAAAAAACCCGTCTCCACTTCTTAACTACATTCCAATTCCACAGCTACAAGTCTACCAATCGTTCCTAGGAATTTTTTAACAAACACATTCTACACTGTGTTGCAACACTTAATATATACGTGCATTTTTCCTCTACAGAGGTTAAGCTGTAACTGTCATGAGGCAGCACCAGAGGGAAGCAAAGAAGAGCTCAAAGCTGAAGATCTAGACTGCCTGGTGAGCACAGAAAATTACAGGTTGCTTTTAATATTCCACAAAGAACACAGCAACAAGTAGCCTGTTATATTGTTCAAAACTAGACTGTCTTGATTCTCAGTGTCAGAAGGATCCATAGCTCTTTCCCTCTCAATAAATAATCAAACCTCGTGAGACACAAGCAGATAGAAGACATGCAACGTCAATGATGCCAACACAGCTATGAAAGCCCTCCAGAAGAAAACCCTGTGATTTTCTGCAATGCCCTACAACCACACTGGGTTCCCTATATCAGTTACTGCACAGGAAGGATCACTGTTTATTTTCATCAGCATTGGAAGTTTCCTAGGGGCAAACAGATCAGACATATCCTCTATCAGTGAACAGTGTCAACGTTAAGTTTGTTCCCAGCACATGGAAGCTGGATACAGTTGCTTCACTGCCTCTGCTAGCAGGCTGGGATCCAGACTATCGCTGTGTTTAAGCAAAAGGAAAAGTGACATGTTCTTGCCGTGCCAAAAAGTAAATGGCAGTCTGATGGCAGCATGATGCTTCTCTTGAAGCTACATCCCTGTGTTGTGACTGACAAACACAAGTTTAGTTCCCAGAGGAAGCTGCACACAAATATCCCCACAGTGTGGCAGAGCAGCAGCTTCGCAGCACTCCTGGCAGGTAAGGGGGTCACTTCCAATGCACCATGAACAAGCAGCAGCACTACGCTCCCGCAAATCCACAAGTGTCCACAGGAATCTGACTGCATCCTCACATCGAAAGTCCCAGCTACCAGCCAGTCTATTCAGGCTCAGTTCCACGAGAAACAATTGCTGAACCAGATCTTTAAAATTACACACCCGAACAAGGCACAAACACCAACACCCAACCAGCCACTGACATGCTAAAATATGCTGAGAACATGGGAGACACCAGATCCAGGAAGGAAATGGCTGTATTATGCGGCTCCATGTTTTCAGGAAAGCTTCAAGTCACCGGAGAGTTGCAAAGTGACAATACTTGATGCACATGAAAATGATTTAAGAAACCATCAGCCAGAACTGAAACTATTTCGCCAGATTTAAATCATTGTTAAGACAATGACAAGTCTACACAACAACATTAGTTCTCAATACAAGATCTAATAACAGTCTAAACTGCAGAACAAAATCAATGTACCTATGATAGATTCAGGACAGAAGAAATTAATTCCATGTACTTCTGACAAGGCTTTCTAACTCGAAGTTCACAATTCCACATAGATAGTTTCCAAAAATGGCCCCAGAAACATCATTAGCTCAGGTTCAGTACTCCAGCAATAAAGTGCCACCGGACACACCAGAGCATTCAATCTAGCGAGGAATTGTGAATTAAGGTTGAGAATCTTTGTGACACCAGGCTAAAAATTTACACTACCCTGAAAGCACATAGGGTTCATGGGGAATTTGCAGAAGAGGAAAATAAAATCTAAAGTTTCTACATTCCTCACTTATAAACAATTCCCAAAATCAGAGAATCAATCAGCTTGGGAAAGACCTCCGAGATCATCGAGTCCAACTTATAACCAATGACCATCATGTCAACTGGACCATTGCACTAAGAGCCACGTCCAGTCTTTCCTTAAACATCCCCAGGAACGATAACTCCCCCATCTCCCTGGGCAGCCCATTCCAGTAACTAATTACCCTTTCTGTGAAGAGTTGCTTCCCAATGTCCAACCCAAACCGCCCCTGGCACAGCTTGAGACCTGGTCCTCTCATCCTGTCACTAATCGCCGGGATAAGAGCCCGACCCCCACCCGGCTACAACCTCCTCTCAGGTAGTAGCACAGAATGATAAGGTCACCCCAGAGCCCCTTTTTCTCCAGGCTGAACAGCCCCAGCTCCCTCAGCTGCTCCCCACAGGACACCCAGACTTGTGCACATCCCGAGCCCCGCTCTGCACCTGCTTCCCCGCTCCCACGTGCGACGCGGCCGCTCCCGGCAGCTATTCCTGTCACCAGGGAAGGGCCCGGCCCGGGCGGGCACACGTCCCGTGCCGAACTGCATTCCCAGGACGGCAGGTCCGGCGGCGTGTTCGTCCTGCCCTCGCTCCGCCGGCACCGCTCTAACTTTCCCGGGGGAGGGGGTTCCTGCGGGATCCGCTTTCCCGGGGCCGCCGGCTCCGCGCTGCCCGGCCCTGCCGGGGCCGGGGGCCACGCCGCCCGCCCATTCATTCCCGCGCCGCCGGGCGCTCTCCCTCACCGCCTCCCCTCTCCCTTCCTCCCTCCCTCGCTCCCTCCNCGCCAGGAGGCGCTGCCGCGGCGAAGGGGCCCGTGGCGGACTGGGCGCTCGCGTGGGGATCGTCCCGTGTGGGGAGACCCCCGGGAACAAGGGGTCACACGGGAACAGAGACACCAGCTAGGCTCGGAAAGACCTCTTGAGACCATCCAGTCCGACCTGTCAACCAAACCAGGGCATGTAGTGCCCCGTCCAGCCTTTCCTTAAACACCTCCAGCGATGGTGAATCCATGCCCTCCCTGGGCAGCCCATTCCAGTAACTAATCACCCTTTCTGTGAAGAATTGCTTCCCAATGTCCAACCTAAACCTCCCTGGGTATTGCTTGAGACTTGGTTTTCTCATCCTGTCACTAACTGACCGGGGTAAGAGGTCGCTCCTCACCTGGCGACAACCTCCTCTGCCGAGGTTGCACAGAGTGATAAAATCACTCTCCCCCGAGCATCCTTTTCTCCAGGCTGAACAGACCCAGCTCCCTCAGCTGCTCTTCACAGGACTTGTGCTCCAGTTCCTTCACCAGCCTCGGTGTCCTCTGGACCCACTCAAGCACCTCAATTCACTTCCAAAACTGAGGGAACCCAGAACTGGATACAGGATTTAAGGTGTGGCATCACCGGTGCTGAATGGGGCACACCTCGAGTACTGTGTCCAGTTCTGGACCCCTCAATTGTGGAAGTGCTCTTTGGCTTTTGCTTTTTTTTTACAGTGTTTTAGTCCAACATGGAGGGAATCACATAATCATAGAATCAATGAGGCTGGAAAAGACTGAGTCCGCCTTATGACGGAACACCATCATGTCAGCTAGATCAGGACACTAAGACCAGTCCAGTCTTTCCTTAAAACTCCAGGGATGGTGACTCCCTGGAGGTGTTAAACAAAAGATTCCCTGGAGCCTGAGGGGCAACCTCATTGCTCTCTACAGCTTCCAAATGAGGGGAAGTGGAGAGGGAGCTGCTGAGCTCTTCACCCTGAGTACCAACTCAGTGATAGGATGCATGGAAATGGCTCAGAGCTGCCCCAGGGAGATTCACAATTGGAAGCAATTTCATACCAAGAAGGTGGTCTTTGATCGGCCGCTGTGTCAGGCAGCATTCGTCAGTGATCAGTTGCACCTCACTGGCTACATGGATAGAAGCAGTATTTTTTCAGCAGTTTTAGCTAAGTGTTCAAGAAAACCAATCCCACATATGCTGCGAAAATGTAGCAAAATTGTAGTGATCAACCACAAGTACTGATTGATGAGGAATTTTTTCTTTATTCCATCTCTAGATACCATGGAAAAGTGTAGCAACACAGACTGGGTACCTGCCTGTTCTTCTGTGTAGTCATGTCCTAGGCTTGTCTCCCTTTAACTATAGGTTATATTTTCATCATTGCCACGTCCTTTAGTTCAAACTTGCCCTCCTTGTTCTCCGGTTTTGTCTCCTGTGTGGTGTGCTCTTGGAAAGCAGGAACTCGCTCAGTGATCTCTTGCTCTTTGTCCTGATCTTCTTCCTGTCAGCTTGAAACAGTGATAAGCAGCTTTTTGAGTGCCCTGAAGGAGGCCTTGGGGGCAATTTGTGAAGGTGTAGGTTTCCCTAGGTGTCTGGGACTTGCCCTGCCTGACATACTGAGGACAGTGAACAAGTTTCCCAGAACCTCGACCTGTGGTTTCCCCTGACTAACTTAAAAACCACCTGCTCGTTTCCATCCAAATCTTCAATTAAGAGAACTCTTGTTACTCATCCCTCCTGTACTTGCGTTTTATCCATGTTTTATTTCTCAGTATGCCACTAGTTGACTCCTACCTTGGTCATTCATGAAAATAGTGTGTAAAGTCAACCCAAAGGCAGATAATAACCTCTTTTCACTGTCATTTGCATTTCATCCTGAGTTTTTAGTCTTTTTCTGGTTTGCCAGCTCTTGCACTCAGCTCACAGTTTTTGCATTAATGTCTATCTTCTGTAGTTCATCTAATATTTTCCATTTAGCATGGAAACAATTAAATTCCAAACAAATCGAGCGTACTCCATTTATTACATTTCTTCTTGGACAAACTAAGTAAACCTCCTATTTTTCCATGTTGTTGATATAGGTAGGTGATTTAGAGTACTTGAAGAATTTCCTTTCAACCTAGCCAAGAGGTTTTTCCCAAAGGAGGTGAAGAAATTCACACAGATTTTTTGCCAGAATAGCGATTACAGATCAAGTATTGTAATAGAAAACTGAGGTAGAAAACACAGAATACATGAAGTGTTAGAAGCCACCTCAGCCCCACTGAAAAACTTTTTTCTTTCTTAAATAGGCTTTTGTTTGTACTGTATGGTTAAACATTTTTTTTCTAACTTAGGAACTTTTTTTTCCTCTACATCTAGGGATTTCATTTGATTTATGAAATCATGCTAAGATTCCATAGGTCTCCTCTCTTTCAGTTAGTAGCATTGTGAAAAATGCTTGAATACAGTCTGCAGTTCTAGATTATCTTTTTGCGTAAGCAGAAAGTAAAAAAATGAACATATTCACCTGTGAAGCCTCCCAGTGAAAATGTCAACAGTTTGAAGGCATTGTGTATAATCATACAAGATAGCTATTTTGTTTCATTTAATTCTTCCCTTAGGCCTCTAAATTACTTTCTGAAATTGCCTTATTATGTGGAAGTGACTGTAATTAATAGAGCAACAATCCTGTTACCTAACTATCTACCTAACTAGCTATGGAGAGCTCACAATTCATTGAAGGGATATCTTAAATACCCGCTGAATATATTTCTACCTTATGTAACATATTCCCAAGTGTTTTCTTCATCTTTATTTGATCTTTAATAAAGGAACTTCAAAGTTCTCAATACACAATCAACTTTAATGTTTGTATTGCAGGATAGAGTTACATGTCAAGGAAAGAACTCTGAGCTTTGGAATTGTTTCTATTTTTCCTTTGATATCCCGAATTTCTTGTCTGAATGCCTTAGAACATAATTATACACATATTATTGTTTATAGATGCTGATGACCTTCAACAGCTGCCAAAAATATGCAAGAACTTCCAGCAGGTAGTATCAGGTATCAGTGCCTATATTCAAGTTCACTGTTAAGAAACAGTGTGAGGTGAAACTTCCCTTTAGTTTCATCCACTAGAACCATCTGCATTTCTGTGTAATCAGAGACTGAAAGCAGCATAACACAGAGACTTAGGCACAGATCAGTAGTAACAGGCCAGACCCTTCATGCTGTGCATAATCTAAACCCAAACACTCCGTCTGTCCAACTGGATCTTTCCAGCTTTGTTAATTTTCACAAGAGCTGGCAACTGAGGTCCTGACAGGAAAACAAAACAAAACAAAACAAAACAAAACAAACTAAAAAACAAAAACAAACCCACAAAAAACACCAACAAAACCAAAGACACACATACCCCCCACACCTTCAAGTTTTATGCAGAATATTAATATTTGACTTTAGAATGTATAAACATATTTAAAGGGAAGGAAGAAAAAAAACCTTTCACATCTGCATGTTTTTATATTTCCTGCCTTCTGCACATGCTGGGAGGCATTTGTGGATCCTGCATGGACCATGAGTCAATCTGCCATTTTTGTACCAGCATGTAAAATCCCTCTGAAGTTAGTCTACCCTCTTGGAGAATAATTTTTTTTTTCCTAGTTAAGGCTGCTAGTTGGAATTGAGCAAAGAACACTGCAGTTCAATGTCTTTTGTGTTTATGCCAATTTGAATCAGAATACTGTAATATTTATATATGTAACAGTAATGACCCTCTGATAGTATTTATCTAATTGTAGATGACATATGCAAATGGTACATATTCAGGAGACTGGGATGTGGCCTAATGAAGTGTAAACCACAAAATGTATCTGGAAAATATTTAATTTTTTTTTGTTATATAGCAGTGAAGATGCTTGGGAGAGTTAAACTTTTAAGAGAGAAACCAGCACTTGATGACAAGAGGATGACATTTTCAGTTTTCAAGAAGAACTTCAATGAAAAGTGGGAGTGGATGCAAAGAAGACAGAGTGCATTCTTGAAGTCACTCAGAAATTATCAGATAAGACTCAGTAAGTTTCCCATTTGTTGCACGTATTTTTCTTCCAAATGAAACAATTATAAATAAATAACTTGGGAATTTTAAGCATTAAGAACAGTACCACCAATGCACAAGTCATATTTCTCACTGAATTTTAACATTCCAGCAGATCTGGGGAGGGAAGTATATTCTTTTTAAGCATGTTTTACTGTGATGTTCGATATAATTTTGTGGCTAGTAAGTGGGTTTTGTCACATTAATATTTCAGACTTTTTTGGGGGGCTGTTCAGGGCTAAGGCTGCAAGTAGAGGCCAGCAGAGAAGATGCCTGCAGCACTAAAAGCAGTATTGGCTTAACCATGGCTGGTGAGATGAGCCACCAACCTCTAAAGACTCTCCAAAAACAACTTAGAGCCATTTGGTTTTAATTGAAATGGAAGTGACAGAATGTATTTAAAAACTGAATGTGTTTTCAGTAAAAGGTTTTTGAATTGAATAAGCTTCTATTTAAAACTGTAACAGGAAAAAATGCTGGTTTATTTACTGTATATTGACATCCCACATCAGTTTCCCCAATAGCTCATGACAGAATGCAGCCCAATCTCCCTTTGAAAGACAGGGTGATTTCCATATTTCTAAATGTCAGTGATTTGGGGACTCAATAACAAACGGGGCAACAGAAATTCAGTGAAGCTATTGAGTGTATAATACTAAATGTAGAACATTATATTTTAAAGGCAATAAAACAGATGGCACCAAAGTCAGCTGCGATGTAACCAGACACAATTCCTATTCCATGGGGATGTGGTCTCTACTTTCAGCTAAGCTGAATTTGCAAAACAAAGTTACTATTGTGGCAGTGAAGCTCTCACAGCACGCTGAGTTTACACAAAGGCAGACTGTGAGCTTGCATTTATTTGGTGTCATCGGGAGAAGCATAAAGGAACAAGTGAGCTCAGAGCAGGTGGCAGCTCATCCCACCCAGCTGCCCCGGCAAGGAAAGCAGGCTCAGGCCCTGCTGCATTCCTGTGCAGGATACATTGGACCACGGACTTGGAAATGTGTTCTACTTCTTTAGTCATTGTATTTTGCAGCATTACCATGAGATACATGCTTGATTCCAGCGGGCAGTCTTCCCTGAAGATATGGCCATACGAGCTCAGCTCCCACAGGCAGAGTCTGCTCTGCTGGCACTGCCTAAGAGAGCCATCAGCACAGACAGAGGAGGCTCAGTGATGGCGTTAGTTGTTGGCAGGATGCATTTTTCATTGACTCGGGGTCACACTTCAGCAGAGAGTCTGCAGGCAGCACTCCCCTGCATCCTGGGATCCTGGTATCCCTAGACTGCCTTGCTGCTCCCTTCTCTCTTGAGCTCCTTTGTGACAGATGTTGGTTGGCTATAGGAATGCCCAGATCCTGCTGCCATTACCAGTACTTTCTATTGCCCCCCTTTAGATGTGAAAAGAATAGGTGCCAGTACCTGCTGAATTAAGAAACACTGTTCCAAGAGTTCCTTAAGTTGCACTGTCAAGTCATCACACAGCTGGGACTCCAGGCAGATGCTGTCTAGTGCATTCTCCACATCCAAATTCAAATGTCCTGAATATTCTATATGAATACAGAAGGCAAAGAACAAGCTCTCTGCCCCTCTGGGCAGGAGGCTACATTCACAAGAACACAAAAATTAGTTAAAAGGCTGCAAGACTCCCTGTCAGTGAGGACATCCCAGCTTGATCCAACAGACATGGATGTTTAAACTCTGAGAGTTTTTACTGAGTTGAGGTTTGAGTAAGAAGTCTCACATGGAAAATTACTGTAAGTAAATTGTGGTTAGATATTAGTTAATTGCCTGTAATGCTATCGAGAGGTGGTCATAAACAAAGCACTCGGGTGCAGGTGGGAGAGTAGCCTGAAAGCCAAAAGAGCTTGAGTTTCTGAGCACATGCGGAATTACTGCTCCTGTGTGTCCTGCCAACCCTTTTACAGGTGAGACACACACACGCCTCCAACCTCCACAAATGAGATAAACTGTAGATGGAGCTAAACTCAAATGATTCTCTAGCAACAGTTTTACTTAAAATAATTTTAGTGGGCAGCTCACCAATGTAGTGTGATATTAAAGTTCTTCTCAACTGTATTTTTATCTGCTTCTGAAGCATACAAAGCAGCATAATAGCATTTTACTTATTTTTTCTAGAGTAACAGATGAAAAAATAGCAGAATATCACATCTCAAAATCACAGTCAACATCTTTTTTGCTTTTGTTTAATGTTTAATACCTGTGAAAATACAATAAATAATTGTTCAGAACAATTAGATGCTATGCTTTATAGTAAAATGTTCAAAGAGGATGTAAAAATAAATTAATATCTTACTATTTAACTTCAATGACAAAGCAGGTCTCAGTTTTAGACAACTGAGAAATTTTCAGCCATGAAAGATAAATGAAGATATTCTGCCCTTCCATAAACATGTGGCTATCATTGAAACCAATGGAATATATATACACACATAAAAATACACATATATATGTGCCTGCATCAGAGGGCAGAATTTGTCCTAGATCTTACAAAATGGTAGTTTGCAACTGACATTCATGAGTGTTTAATTTTTAACAAATAGAGCTGTAGAATGTTCATGTATCCCACATTTTCCAGATCTTGTAACCACAACTTCTATGAAACATATCCATATAAAACGTCATCACTGCACACCCATTTTTTTTCAAAAGTCAGTGTCAAACTCATAAAAAACAACTAATTCATTAAAACCAGATACATTGTTTAAGTGCTGAGGTTTGCATTAGCTTTCTTCTGTTTTTAGCACAAGAAATCTATTAAAAACTAAAAGGCAAAAGTGGCTCAGAAAATTACAAACTCTTTAACAACGTATTGGTAGCTTTATTAGCATTCATCTGACGCTATAGTTAATTGAAAAACAATGTAAACACAATGAGGTACAGATACCAATGGACATTCCTCACAACTGTGCACACCATGGGCCTCATCCTGCAAACATCCCTGGCTCCAGGGCTTCCTCTCAGGGACGGTGACACCGAGTACAATCACAACTCCTTACAGCAGTCCCGCTGCAGGAAGGGGTCCTGGGACCCTCATGTCATGCATCAAATACATTTAAAGTGCCTCAGATTTCAAACTGATGCAAATTTACATTTCATTTCTTTAGAGTTGGAAAAGGTGAAATAATTACATAAAGTCTTATATAAATATTCCTTTAAAACTTTTAGAGGTTTTCTATTTCAAGGTAAATCTAATAAAATATTTGAACTGGCTTTTAAACTAGGCAAGAAGTGTTTGTGCTGCTTTTTGTAAAAATGCAACAATATTCCTTTGCTGTAAGATATTTTTTATATCTTCAGTCACTCTTCCCTTTATTTTACAGAAAGCTGTGGAGTTCTGCAACAGCCCAATGGATTTTCTTGCAATGACACTGAATCTTAAATTCATCCCTTTTCACAAGGCTTTCTTCCAATTTGTTTTATTCTCCTTCGGTCTTCTCAGAACCAGCTCCAACTGCATTATCTGCCTCATACTTTTTATCAAGAGCATCTTCAAAGGATTTCCCACTGCAGTCATAGGTTTTACTTGTAGGTCCCACATGTGTTCGGATGCGAGCTCCTGGCTGGTATAACTGCATGGCTGGGCGATCCTAGAAGGACAGACATGAGGTTAATGCTCTGAGAGAACCATGTGGGACACATATATGGGATTTTAAAGTTTTGAATCATTATGAAAAAAGTAGATTTTCTGTTAAAACATTTTACACTTCATAAGACCCAGGAAAAAAAATGGGAATGTAATGAAAATTGACTGAGTATTCAATATTTGTGTTATTTTATAATACTATTCTTGGAAACCAAGCATTTTGAATAAATGAAGAAAGCTGTAAAAATTAAAGATGCTATGATACATTTGACATAAACAAGGAGAAATACTGCACACCATTATCAAACATGGTATTACAGGTAAAACAAGAAAAATGTTATTACCTTTGCTAACATCAAATGAGAACAACAACAGCTTGTGCACTTGCAATAGTGAAGATGAATGACAAATATTAAATATAAGCATAAAAGCCAAAGTAAAACCAGAGAACCAGATAAACCAGAGTTTGGCAGGTAGCAGGTAGAAAATGATCATCAACTGATCATCAAATATTAGCACAATTTAAACATGCAATGCACATTTGGATTGTACACATAAAAATAAAAATTGCACAGTTATTGCTCTACTTCATCGTACCTTCCATACTGAGTATGAGAGCAGGGAATTCATGCACTGATAATAAACAAAGTACAATTTGAGCATGGGCAGACTGTGACCCAATCATACACTTGCTGTATTATGGGAAAATGGAAGAAGGAGCCAGTTTACAAGGAAAAGACACCTCAAACCTTTAAATGGTGATATTTCAGGGCTCTCAGGAACACTTTTTATTCTTGAAATACACTATTTAAAAACCCTGAAGTGCTTTACTAGTAACAGTATTTTACTCTCACAAATACCAATGTTATGAAGCAACCGAAAGCTCACCAAAACCTGAGCTTTTTGATCAAGGTCTCATGTTAAGTTTAACAAATGGCCTATCTGAAGACAGTGGCAGAGCACTGAAATTGTCCTACATTAAACTATACTAACTTTCAATTGCATTCATAATTTGAAGTCATTCTGGTCTTTTTTTCTTTCATTCTTTTTTCTTATTGCCAATACGAATTTTTCTTTTTCCTTTCTTTTTCTTTCACCTTTGTCACTTTTTTTACTCAGTTTTTCTTCTCATTCTCTTTAGACCAGATGTCAAGATTCACTATTGGGCCTTATAACTAGATCATTCTAGTTTGTGCTNTCTTAACTCTTGTTAAAAAGCCCCCAAGACCCACCATCCAGTTGTGATTGCAGATTAATTTGCCAGATTTCAAGAATAGCATGACAGGCATGGGGAAAATTGCTTCTCCCATCTTCCTGTTTCTGAATGTGCCACTTTTCTGACTGTTCTACAGTTTGAGCTACTGATGTATGGATATGCAGATAAATCTCACCCATCCTGACCAGCTGACCTTTGCATAAACAAAAAGTGGGACACACCACATGACTTCCTTGACACATATAGTGAGTCCACTTGGTCATGTTTTGTGGGAAATCCAGGATCACATGGGAGAGAGAATAAGGGTGCCAAGGAGAGCCTCACCCTGAAAAGACTCTCTCACATCTGTGAAATCAGACAGCCTGAGAAAAACAATACCTGTATCTTTGGGAGAGAGCTCTACTACAAACCCTGCTACTCGCCTCGTTTGCACCAGTTTTGCATCTGCTCTTTCCCTGACAACAGCTATGAGGAAAAATTTATCCTAATGAAATGACAGCCCTTTTGTACTGGCATTCTGAAAAATCCATACACTTACACACTCTAAATACAACAGTCTCTNTTTCAATTGCATTCATAATTTGAAGTCATTCTGGTCTTTTTTTCTTTCATTCTTTTTTCTTATTGCCAATACGAATTTTTCTTTTTCCTTTCTTTTTCTTTCACCTTTGTCACTTTTTTTACTCAGTTTTTCTTCTCATTCTCTTTAGACCAGATGTCAAGATTCACTATTGGGCCTTATAACTAGATCATTCTAGTTTGTGCTTTGTAGTGTGGTATGAAATGCATAACATACATCTTTCTGTATCACAAACAGCTGCATAAAACTAGATCCTCTGACAACCAGTGCCCATTAGAAAGTTTATGATAAAGGGTCTAAAGGACTTTTCTTACAATAGACTCTGTACCCTGCTGTTTGCATGAAAGATGGCACAATGTTACTTGCACTGGAAACTTCCCATTTACTAATTAATTCTTAAAAATTTCAGAAAGAAGCTCAGTCTCTAAAAATTTGTGTTGGCACTGTCAATTCTACACCAAAGACGNTGTTTTTTGAACTGTCACTGTTTTCACACCAAAGACGCAAAACTCAGCCCTTAATCTTACCTATGTGATAAATACTCTAAGGAAAAAGTCAGCACATTGCAAAATACTTTACTGATAGTGCTTATTTTTTTAGGGAACTCATTTAGCACTTGAAGTGTGGACTAATCCAGAGACTCAGTGAGCTACTGGAAGTGTGCTGCAAGAAATANTCACATGGGAGAGAGAATAAGGGTGCCAAGGAGAGCCTCACCCTGAAAAGACTCTCTCACATCTGTGAAATCAGACAGCCTGAGAAAAACAATACCTGTATCTTTGGGAGAGAGCTCTACTACAAACCCTGCTACTCGCCTCGTTTGCACCAGTTTTGCATCTGCTCTTTCCCTGACAACAGCTATGAGGAAAAATTTATCCTAATGAAATGACAGCCCTTTTGTACTGGCATTCTGAAAAATCCATACACTTACACACTCTAAATACAACAGTCTCTGAATTAGCTATTTAAGCCCTTATAGTTCTCTACCAAACAATGCCCAGCAAATCCATAATATAAATACTTTATGAGCTGGTAATGGAAGTACATTTTTAAAAGACTAATACAGCTTTTAAATTTCTTTACAGATCGGAAGTGTAACAATTTTTAATACATTTACAAAGTGCAAGGCTCCAAGAATAGTGTTCTAAATTCTGTAGGGTTGAAAGATAGACAGAAAATATTCCATATATTGTGAAGAGCACAGACCTGTAAACTTATTTTAATGGTTGCCTTCTGACAGTAACCCAGAAAGAACTCTGGGTTTTATTGAAAATGAGATATAGAATCTTTCCTGAAAAAAGCATCTTTATACTGAGTTTGCAAAAGTGATCTTGAAGTATATTTAACTAATGAAAGATTATCCTAAATGAATAAAAGAACCTTATTTCTTATGCGCTCCTTTTTGGATGCCATGTCATCACACTTGTCCTCTTTACCCAGTTTGTCTACTGCCTCCACAGTGAAGCTGTAGTTGTAGTTCCCTTTTTTTCCTCTGTCTTGGTTGTATCCTTTCCCCCATTTCAGCTCTTCTTCATTCCTTCTCATAAACTTGTCAAACTCATAGTGAGTTCTATGCTTTCTGCCATCATCCAATCGATACCTTTGTCTTTCAGGTTCTTTTTCTCGAAATCTTCTCTCCAAATCTCTTTGCTCTTTGTCACTATCATTTTGTGACCTACAAGTATGTATAAAAAGAAAGTCCAAGCAATTAATAGTAAAAAGGAGCTGCTGATGGATACAATACAAAGCCTTCCTTTGACTGCAACAGTAAGTAGATAAGTTATATGGCAAGGTCGTTTTCTTCTCATTAAAAAGAAGTTATATGCAATTTTGCTAAATGTCTCATCCATGTATGTCCAGTCCTTGACCATGCATTCAGTTCAGAACAACAGAGAAAGCTTTGCAATCAAAATAGGACTTCAGTGCAACTGCTGTGGAAGGCCCATTCTCCACCTTCAATCCCTCTTTGAAATCCTACAATAGTTCCCAAATACCCTTCCACA
>VYZS01103065.1:13036-26755 GCA_013400695.1 Neodrepanis coruscans
TGTAGCTGCATTTTTTTCTTGTAGGTCTGATTCTGAATTAAACTGGCCTTGGAGAACCCCCTGTGTTGTTGTTGGAGGACAAAGTGGTGGATGATCAAGATTCAGACTTGTCCAAACTGGACACTGGGTATTTTGTAAAAGCAAAACATGGACAGTTTGCTTGTTCATCAGATTTTGTAAAATCTGGTATTCACATGACATTGAAATGGGGTTTTATCCCATTTGGCACATCTTGGCATTACATTTTCAGTAGCCCTCCTACTGTTTTGGTCATTTTTTAAAACAAGCCTCTGTCACAAACGTACAATGATTATGATCACCTAGTCAACAGCTGACTCCATGTGGAAAGAGATGAAAGGACAGACCAGACATACCCTGGGGACTGTCTGTAAAATGGAAAGGTTTCTAAAGTTTAAGCAAACCAGCTACGCTTGGTCAGATATTAATCTAGAATGATTATAAGCTAGATTTTACTCAACTGAAAATAATATTACAACTTGGGACGCGCCAATCATCAGTTCTGGCTTGCTGTATTGCTGATTACAAGTGATTTACCTGAAGCCAGTGCATGTTGCTGTTAATTGTAATTTTGCTGTTGTCTTTGGTAGAAGGAATTTTAAGCATGTATCATTTGCACTAAGAGGGAAGGAAAAGAAATAGAAAACATAAAATGAGACAGCAGAATATTTTTGTTAAAAGTTGGTTTTTTTTCTTTCTTTTTTTTTCTTTACTTTTAAAGTCATCCATGAGATGTCAAGGGTCAGATCTGTGCATTTTCCACCATGAATGCTTTTCAGAATCAATTGTAAAAAACACATTTTGACTTCATGTTGGGATAGCTCATTTGTGATTACATCAATCACACCTGTTACAGCAGTAACATGTAAAGTGTATCTCATTACAGTTATAAACTGCTTCAAATACATGTTTCACTTCAGACTACCATAGCCACAACTGTTATTTTTTTAGCTATTGTGCTGTGTTCTAGTGTGAAAACTAACAGCAAGGTTCCTTAGCTCATGTCACTGCAAAATTGGTTAAACAAAAAAAAATCAAGGGGAAAACCTTTAGAACTGCTTTAACAGAATCTTCATTACTCATGAAATAATTTTACATACTTTATTACCAGAGTCCATAGCTGAAATTATTTTCAAGGAATATCGTTTGAAATCAAGTATATTGCTGTTTTTGTCTTAACTTTCTTAAGTTTCACTAATAGGTTTCCTTTGTATTCACAGCACTGCCTATGAAACTGTAGTCTGGGTTATGACACCAAGAATAGATGACAGTGGCCTCGATTATATAGATGTCTACCCTAATGGCACTGCAATCCTCAATTAATCTTTGTCAAAAAAAGGAGAAGTAACAATTATGTGAAGACTGGAGCATCTGAAATCACAGTCTGTAGTGATGATAATTCATCAGACTGCAAAATGAATCTACTTCCCATAATTCACATGTTATTGGGGGATTTGAAAGAAAAATGCAAACAAAAACCTTTTGGATTTACTCAGAAGAGTTCTAAAATAATTTTGAACCTGCCCATCAAGGTATCAGTCATGATGCTTGGGAAACTTTGCTTTTAACCTCATCAAAACTGAGCGCACTTGGCACTGGAAACAGGTCCCTATAAATACATTGTTATAATCTCAGATTACAGTTCTTATTGCAGAATCCTTCCAGTCACTTCCTATCAATATCTCACACGTATCTGTAGTACATCTATATTTATTGTAATTGTTATGTATTTTTACATGTGAATGTTAAATATATTTTGTTTTGTAAGGGCTGAAACCCAGATGGAATTCATGTTATTTTCTCATTTTTTCCACAGCAGTGAGGTTAGAAAATTTTGTAAACAGTGAATACAGTTGATCATATAATGGCATAGTTTCAATTTTATGCTTAAGAAAAAGGTCAGGTATTATCAGATGTCCAAGAAAACTGTTGGATACTGTGACACTGTGTCTACAGCAGCTTTTTTCTTTCTTTTCTCTGGAAATATTCTTCATGTTGAAGAGGTCCCAGAGCCCTGACCTGTCCATGCAGGAACAGGTTGCAGTACGTTTTTTTTCATATTTGCATTACAGTAATTAATGTGAAGCTATGTCGTGAAGCATTTATCCCCATGAGCTGTTTACTGTTTATAAGTCAATATTCAGGTTTCTAATTCCCTTTGTGAAGTAGTTGTGATATATTTAACACAAGCTGTTGCTTTCAAGATTGCACAGTCTCTCACAGAACTTAAAAACTTTAAAAAATCTGCAACCAAACAAATTACTTTTGTCCTCAGCTTGGAAGATATGGCCCATATTTCACATAACTTATTCTCAGATGTGTGAAACATATTTCCTAGACATATACATTTTTCTTTTTTCTTCTATTTTTTTTTTTTTTTTTTTGCTTTTCTCCTTTTTGGTAATTGGTTAATCATGTTTGAGATTTTATAGGGGTTTTCCTGAGAAGGGTTTTCTGAAAGCATTGCCTTAAATCTGGCAGAGACAATTAGCTGGAGCTCTTACTTGCAGTGGCTGCCTGCAGCTGGCTGTGCCCCCTCCCCTCCAGTTCCTGGGAGACTCCTTCCCACACTTCTCCAGCTGCCACACCATGCACCTGCAGTGCCGGCTGGGCTTACCAAGCAAGTTACCTTGCAGAGAAGGATAGTCCTGTTGGGAAAGTGGGATTTGCCTACTCTTTGCAATAAAAAGAGCTGGAATGACATTTTATTGGCTTGGACGTTTGCCTTAAATACATGGAGTGGTACGTGCTCACACGCTCACTGACCTCAGTACAGCTGAGGGCTGGCACTTCTGCCCGCTGGCTCTATAACACTGCCTTACAACAAAGACTGGAAACATCTTTCTTTTCACTTTGTCATAACTAAATGATAGATAGGGTTTTGCTTGAACTCAAATGAAAACCTACTTTTATTGGGGATTGAACAAGAAAAGTTTCAGCTGCAGAAGAGAGGGCTTTTTTTGCAAAGCGACTAATATTTGAAAGCAGCCTAGCATTAGACTCTTTCAGCTAGCACATATGGAGCATTTCACAGACATGACCCCAGACTATTTGTCAGCATTTAGTTTTCTGAAGCTTGAGGTTGAAAGGGCTGTTGCACAATGCTACACTTACACGTTCACTCAACACAAGAGACCATTTAAAAGTGGTCTCATAATAAACCAGAGTTTTTTGATGAATCAAATAAAGGAGAGCATGCTATAGCAAATTGGTAAATACATATCCTGTTGAATCCGGAGAAGTAATACTGTCCTTCTTCTTCTATGGTATTTCAAAAGCACAGCAAATTTTGTCCTCAGCTGAGACACAGGTTTGAAACGTACTGTTTGGGATCATAAATAAGTTGCTGCCTCTGTACCTACGTACCTACGTTGTAAACCTGTTTTGGGTTATCTGTCAGCTCTGCCTACCTAGTCCACCCTCTTTCCTAAGAAAATGTTTCTTTATTGTTCCACTTTATTTCTGTTACAAAAATTGTGAACATTGTCTATTAATCTCAGTGAAAGAAACCTAGGTGTCTCTGGAGAAAGCAACCAGTTAATAGCTTGCCCACTTATGCTCAGATCAGAGTTAAACTTGAGCATTATGAGAGTTGTTAAAGGCAAAAATTGAGGAAGTTTTCTTACAAACTGTTATTGATGACCATTTTGTGAGAATTTCTCAGTTAATAACTCTTATCTCCCAGCTGGAAAGAATATGGCTGGTAATGTCGGGTATCTAATACAGCTGCAGGAAGAACTGCATTTTGGTAAAGAGTAAATCTGAATTCCAGTTTCAACTCACTTTTATCACTTATGTCATTAGAGATGTCCTTCATGCGTACTTTTCGAGCTTTCACTTGAGAGCATAAATTTCAAATCCTGAAGATGTAGGTGAGTAGTCAGGAATACTAACTCTGATTTCTTACATTTTTTGTCTGTGAGCATTCCTAATTAAGGGTATTTGCACTGAGTGGTAACTAGGAAAATAGCTAAGCAAAGTTCTTCCTAATATGTGTTTGTCTGTCTTTTGCTAAACATAACAGGGGCAATTTCTGAGGCCTCATTATACTGCTAGCACATTTTGCTTTCTCTTTCCTATTGTGACTAGGGAAGCATAACCCTTGCAATTGCAACTTCTCCAAATAATTGGAAGCTTTCCAGCTGGCTTCTCCACCTGTAATTTCATTGTCTCTAGCAGGCTGATGTAGGTGTAGACTCATTGTCCATATTGAAGGATTTCTCAAAACAAAGAGGTGTTATGTAAAGGATGGCCTGAAGTATATTCAGAGTTGAAAAGCATGGAAAACATTTTTCTTCCTTGACTCTTCCTGAAGCTCTACTGTGGCACAGGTAAAGCATGTGATTGATTACTGTGCCACTCGAGACAAGATTATGCAGTGCTGCTTGTATGCAGTGCTGCTCAGCGCTTTCTCTTTACAGGATTTGCTGAGTTTGAAAGGGGACCCATCAGGATCATCAAGTTCAACTCCTACCTCAAGTGTCACACCATGAGCCTGAGAGCACTTTTCAAACACCTCTTAACTCTGTCAGGGTTAGTGCTGTCACCACTTCCCTGAGGAGGCTTTTCCAGCGCCCAGCCACCCTCTGGATGAAAAACTTTTTCCTGATATCTAACCTAAACCTCGCCTGACTCGGCTTCATGTCATTTCTTTGAATCCTGTCACTGGTCACAAGAGTGAAGAGATCAGTGCCTGCCCTTCCGCTTCCCCTCATGAGGATGTTGAAGATTACAGGGAGGTTGATCTGCTTTGGTGTGTGCACCATTAGCATCACCAATTCCAAGGATGGCTGACTGCTGCCTTGATTCTGATGCAGCTCAACGGACAACATTCTTTTTTTATCACCTACTTTTCTTTGGGATGTGTTGGCTCCTGCTTGGATAGGAATGTAAGGCACTACTGATAGAAATCAGCTTTGTGAAGCAATAAGCAGTAAATGTGTTCTGTCACTGTGCCCAAGGGGAATGATATTATACCTTAGTTATCCATGTGTTCAAGGTTAAGCCTTAAGGAAAAAGAGGGTACATGAACATCCAGTGTAAAAATATAGATTGCTTCTCTTCACTCTCCATCTATGGACCTTCAAGAGCTTTATAAACATAAGCTCACTGAGCAGCTGTATACCCCAAGGAGGCAGATAATACAGTAATAAAATCTGTCAAGCAAGTTAAGGGTCCAAATCTTGATACATACCTCAGGATTTCAGGAACTAAATAGAGTGGTTTCAGAGACAGACATTCTTCTGGAAGACTTTGTCTTATAGAAGCAGTGTTAGATCAAACTCCCCTTTTGATAATTTTCCAAACTTTGGGGATGCTTGTAGTCTTTGAGTAGAATCAGAAGAGAATGCTGTATAAATAACATGAGAGTGCAGACCTTCTCTGAAGGAAGGTGTTTGGCTCATAGGGTGAGTGGAAACAACAGGAATTCTCCTCAGCATGTTTTAGCTCTGCGTAAGTCTCCCTCAACATCCTAAACATTTTCCTCACTTTTAGCAGTCTCCTTTCAGCATTATTTTAATCTGAGATCTCTTGAACAAAAGAGATTTTAAAGCAATCTACAATCTTTGGTTCCATTTATTTCACAGCTATTCTGATATCAAAGGCAGCATGAAGCAAAAATAGAGTGAAATGTAATAAAACAGCTATAGGGCCAACTGTTGTGGGATCCCAGAGGCTGTGGAAGGAACGCTGCTCTGCTTTGTGCCCAAATACTTGATGTGGGGATCTGTTAAATGACACAGCCAGTGTCTCCACTGGCACTCTGTATCTAGCAAGGAGAAAGGTGTGCTCTGACTCATTCTCCTTATATAGAAAAAGCTAGGAAACATGAGCATTGATGCAAACATCAGTAATGCTTCTTCCTGCTGCTTGGGAGAAAAGGATTGATTTCCTGACACTCTCAGGAAAGGAGGATGAGAGCTGCTGGAGAAGCAGGGGGTGACTGGCTAAACTCTGCTGGGTATAGAGAGGAGAACAGGCAGGAGTATCCTGCCCTGTGTTGGTAGAGTCAAGCCTCTCTGTATGATGTGGTTCAAGCTGAGAGGAAGACGAATGATCTAAATGCACAAAATTTCAATTTATTCTTTCAAAACTCCTGATGCAATGAAGAGTAATGCCACAAAGCAAAGGTATAAATAATTTCTTGATTGTTTCTTTTGGCTATGTAGTAACAAATTAACTAACTTGCCCCAGTACTTTTAATGAGAACTTCACTGTTTTGTTATTCTTTCTTACTCTTCCTTTTTTTCTTTGAACAAAATAATTTCCCTGTCTGTATAGCTCAGAGTGCACACACTTTTCAAAGATGCTGCCATCTGCTATTTAGTTTCCTTTCTGAGCTGTGATCTTAGACATATATTTCAGGGAAAAGGAAGCCAAGTGGTTGAGTTTATTTCCCTTTGTGTGAACAACAATGGGAATAATTCCAGAGCCTAGCAGTAAGGCTGCCTGAAATGTCATCTGCAAATCACCTTTTTAGTGAGGCGTTAATTCATTCTGTGAAAAATATACTGGGTAAAAGAACTCCATTTCAATTCCTCCTCCTGTTCAGTGTCTGGATCAATTAAATTCCATATAACAAGTTTTTGAGATTATATCAAATATTTTTTTTACTTTTTCTAACACTTTTTCCAGATTATTTTTCTGCCCTCTCAGCCCCTTGCTACACATGCCTCTTGCAGAAGACAGGGGAGAAGTGGAGGGTGCTGCTGGGCACATGGCAGAGCCAAGGCTGCCTGTCCTTGAGTCGCCCCAGGCTATCACCTGCAGCTGGGCCACGCCCTCCCAGTGGTCAGGAACCCCTCAGTGGATGAGGAGGAATAATGGTCCCTGCCTGCGGACAGGACGAGCGAGAGGAGGAGAAAGGGGGTCATCTTGCTCATCCTTGATTGTTTGTGCCTTGGCTTTGGAGACGAGTGCTTCAGGAACTGAGAAAAATCAAAATGGAAACCAAAGTGGAAAAATTTTCTTTGCATCTGGGAAATTAGAGCCATACTCTGTGTGTGTGTAAGACAGCGCTGCCACAAAAATATCCATGCGTTCATTAATACTTTATGTTTATTTTTAGTCCAATCAGTTCCCTAATCAGATCTGCCTCATGGTCACACAAAAGCCTGGATCAGCACAGCTAAAGTTCTTGCCTGAAGCAAGAAAATGAGGCAGAATGGGGCAGATCTGATTTCATGATCACAGTCCCATCTTAAATCATTGTCAAAGAGCTAAGGGCTCTCCCCCTATTCCTCTGGGGACTGTAGCAGTAGCCCCAAGATTTCCTTTTACATGAACAAGATGAAGCACACAGCTCCTTCCTCTTGCATCAACTTCAAACAAAAAACAAAAAGCCTTTACTTACTTAGGTTTATATTTCAGTGATTAGTAAAAAGTTCTGGAAAACAATTCAAACATTTCTTAAGAATTTAAAAAATGCCTTCCTTTTAAAATTTGTTTCCTTTGACTCTCCTGAGATCACTTTGAACTTAAACTGGAAACTTAATTGGATTTTAACAGGAAACCTGGTCGTGCATATCACAGCTTTGAAGGGCATGAATAGTGTAGCATTTGAGAATGTATTGCTATTTTGAAGATTGATGTGATTTTGACATAAAATGAAAACATAGCAAGAGGCTGTCACAAACCTCTGAATCAGCCAGATTCTTCTTAGAAGCCAAAGACAGCTCTTGGCTCAGGTAGACTATTCTCCCACACATGCATTTGCCAAAACAGAGTGTGTGCTGGGGCTTTTTTGCTGTTGTTTTTTTTCTCCAGATGGTGTAAAGAGGGATAGACTGCTTGTTGCTTGCCAAGGGTTGTATAACATTGTGGCAAAATGCATTCCCTAGCTGCAGTTTTGAAGGTAGAATATCAATCACTTACTCATCAGCTTCCTATATGTCTTGCATGTAGGGTCAAACCTTTGTCATCAGGCCAAGCCTGTTAACAAGTTTCATCCAAATGTTTTGAGTGTGATGAAATTTGGTATGTTTTCTCTCCAAGTGTTGATTAAAGTGTCCACTGCTAGGAAAGTAAGAGCCAATATACAGTTGATCATTTTTAAAAGTCTATACCTTAAGCCTAAATTGCTAAATATCTCAGGTCAGCTAAAAATAATAATGCCTTGGGTTTGCCTGTGATTTTTTTCTCTGTAGTACACCTAAAATAAAAGCAAGAAATATTTGGTGTGACAAATGATTCACTTTCATGGTTGTGGTTTGAAGCACATTTAGGTTTTTAACTTCTAAAAAATTCTTGCACTTAAATGAAGTTATAATAATAAGAAATAGAGATAAAAAAAAGAATAGTTTTCCAGTTAAAGAGTGTGCAGTTTTGCATTGGATTGATATATATGAGTCTTCCTCCTTTTGACATGTGTCTTCTAAATAAACCTGATATTAACTTCATTGGGGAACACATGTGTACCTTCTGGCTGTCAGATGTTTGAGAGGGATAAACATATCTAGGAAAAAAATACCCTTGAGAGCAGCACATACACCGTATTTAGTCGCTGTACTTGAGAAAGCTTCCAATATAGAGAGATTTATTGACAAAAATGTTTAGGGAAACTCAATCATCTCCATCACCTTTCAGCTGTAACTTCTTTATTTTTCATAAACACTTCTTGTTCTAGGGACTGTGTTCATTCAGTCTCACAGCAATCCAAGACAGCCAAAGTGGTGGTGACTTAAAAATAATGTACCGATATTTATGATAATAAAAGCTATTTCAGTGCATCAACAATAAACTACTACAAATAGTCTCTGCCATGTAGCAGGAGAGGGCAGGGTACTTGGTGGTGCATAATATGTTTAAATACTTCAGAATTACAGCCTGTATGACAAACACATGTAAGAAGATAGCTCTGTCATACCAAAAAATTCCTAAAAAAAACCAGTATCAGCTTTTAAAAGTGATTTGACTAGCTAAATAAGAGTAGGATTGCAAACTTAAGTTGTTTGGAAGGAGTGTAGATAAGATGTTCATCATCTTGGTGATATGACAACGGACAAAATCTACAATCATTCTTTAGGTGCCCTTTAAAGTGTATTTGGACCACCAAAAGGATTTTCTTCCTCAAGCAATACCAGATTATTATCCTGGCTGACAGGAAATAACCTCTAAATCATATCTGTATCTAGCACATGTGGAAGAAAAACCATGACACAGTTTCATATGTGAAAAATTGGTTGCTTTGGTCAAGTAACTAAAAGTTTAGGCATATCATTTTTTAATTTGAGAAATAACGAAACCCAGCAGTGACAAGAACTACGCTACAAGTTTCCAAAAGTAGATATATTGGATTGAGAGGTAGGTCATTTGTCAGCCACCCCTATAGATAAAATAAAATGGAAGACAAAAAAGTTTGCTCTGTATCACAAAGCCAGAGACTGCAGCACAAGATTATGTATTCTGAAGCATCTACCTCTCCCTCTGTGCCCCTCTAGAGACACCGAAGAAGGTCTAAATTTCAGCGTGCTCCAGCATCTCAAGTTCTGGAGGGAGAGAGAGATTGCAGAGTTGTCTTTATACAGCTGACATCTGTAGCCTCAAATGCCATCCATAAATTAGGCCTCTATCAAATAACAATGCCCCTAGGCATCTGCTGCTTAAAAATTGCTCTTCAGAGGGACTGAGCAATCTTCTGTAGCATGGATTAAGCATTTTACAGTCCTTATAAGAACCTAATTTGAAAAATAGGTACCAAACGAATTAAATCATCTCTGTTGGTGGATCTCCTTTAGGTCTTTAAAAATCTGCTGAGAGAAGTGAAGTTCCTTTTGCAGTGTTTTTTAAAAATTATTTAGCTATAACTTTAACTGATACATGAAGAAAAGGAATAAAGCAGGGCATTTCAATTCTGCCTTTCTTCTGTGTTTGGCAGTTGATCTTGAGTGCCCCTGAGCCTATTAAACTCATTTTGCTATAGCTTTACTATTGACATTTGAGATTAAATGCCAGGGTATGAAAGATTTTTTTTAAGGGCTATGACTTTTTGTTTCAATACAACATTGTCAGGACCACGAGACTGTAACAGCCTGCTGTAGTGTGTTATGTTAATAATTTCTTCCTACCTAGGAAAAGCATTTCTGATTGGAACATCTACTGTCCCTTTGTTACAAGGTTTATACAAAATTCAGCAGTGTTAATGCAATTGAACTTAATGGGAGCTGTGAATGCTTGGTGCTTTTTCCTGTTTGCAGTGCTCACTTATCTCCTCTCATCTGTGAACCTACAAAACAGGATAACTCCTTTATCAAAGTAGTGGTGAATCTTGGTGCTACAATGCTACAGTAAAAGATTTTTTCAGTGCTAAAAACATGTTTTGCATATGGTATTCTCACCCACCTGGCTGTCATTCAGTCTGAAAAAGATGGAGGCTGGAGATCTGAGATGCTTTAGAAGCTGGCCTGAGAGTGCCCACCTGGACTGTCCTCCAGACAGCCAGCAGTGGGTGAGCCCAAAAGCCATGTGTTAGGGGGTGGCTGCAGAGCCAGTGCCTAGATGTTTTACCTCGTGTGTTTTTTCAGGGACAACATCCTGGCGTGTCTGTGTTAAGGCCTGGGGACTTAGTTCTGTATCTTTCTACCAAAAACCCAAGAGAGTTCATGTAAACTTCATACTGGATTTGGGAGCTATTGTTAAAATAGAGATGTACCATACAGATCACTATTTTCCAGTATTTTCAGCTGTCAGAAATGTAAAACCATGTAAGCTCAATTTTAACATAGTAGGCAGATTATTTTGTTCCACTGCATTCTAGAACTGACTCTAAATACTTGTTACTTTCTCTGAAATTATGATAGATAGTAAAGGACAGAGCTAAAGTAATCTACCAATATTATGAATTTAGGGAAGACTTCAGAGTGATTTGCATACAGTGTGTCATTCTAACAGTAATTTAGAGCTCAATTCATCAAGATGAAAGAATTTCCATCAAAATTACTTCAAAATTAAGAATAATTTAATTTTACATCTTAAAAAATGCTGGTGTGTAATCAGATGTTTTTGCAGACTTAATCAATCAAAGAATTTACAGAAAACCTAGTCTTTCTATCATTATCTCCAGCACTACCACTTTTCTAATTGGACTCTAATGATTCTTATCTCAGAATAAACTACACCTTTTACTGTCACCTGCTATGTAATAGAGCAGTGCATCTGCTTCACAGGATGTGTAGGTCTGTCTCATTAGACTGAAGATAGCAGAAAACACCATCTGTGGTACTGTTTTTTTCAGGTGTGACATTGCAATTTTTTCCTTCCTGCTCTTTCTTACTGTAACTTGTCCATTGCTTCCAAACTGGTCACATAAAACTAGTCTGTGTTGGTATCTTAACATGAACAGCCATGTGTTTGTTCTCAGTGGTGGATGTCATATTTAAACAATGATGGTAGCAGTCGTAGGACAATAATTGGGGTAAGATCTCAGAAGTCAGTAATGATTTTGGTTGCTACAGTTTTAGTGTAGCATGACTACAGATAGCATTATATTTTTGTATGCTTCATAAAATAACATTTCTCAATTCTATGTCTCCACTTTTAGAGGTGGTAGGACACAAATGTGTAAGTTAAAACTTCTTCAGTGTTTTTTCATGGTCTGAAACAGTCCCAAGCTTTCAAGGGCAAGGAATGGTAGAAGAGGTGTTCATGAGGTGTTTATATAATTGTAATTATATGCAGTCTAATAATACACTTTATGCTCTCTTGCTTGATGGAAGCTTTTTCTTGATGTCCACTGGATATTAGGCGATTTAATGACTTGATGAGTAAGAACAAGGTGATTACAGAAGTACTCTCAGCCAGCTAAAATAGAACATGCAGCTCTTTTTGCTGCTCTGCGTTCTGTTTAAATGGTGCATTTAATTATAGGTATCACATTTGGGAGGAGTTATTTAGTTTACAGCAGATGCTTGACAATGTCATCTGGAGTTTTTTTCTTCTGCCTTGAACTGATGCATCTTGTATTGAATGTTAGAGCTAAGACTTTGCCTCAAAGATATTGTTGTTTGTATCCCACCCAGTGTATAAGAAAAGGCCTTCAAGGAGCAAACCCAGCCCAGGTATCTATTGCCCAAGCCATCTAGAAGGACTACTAGCTCTCAGGAAGCTTTAAGCACAATACTTTCTCAGTGGTTAAAGGCAGGAGTTTTGGTCAAGACTGTAGTTGCCTTTCCTCCTGCTTTTGTGGAGTTAGTGCAGCCTTCCTGGGCCTCCCAGTGTAAATAGCATTTACACAGTGTTGGCAGAGGAGATTCTTCCTTTCTGATACTCATTCTTTCTGCTCCAAGAGCATGTGCACATACAGACACAGCTTCCAGTTACAGTTTTGACTCCTAAATTTATAGAGTCTCAAGCTTCTTGTGCTACAGCTGTTGCTGTAATCTCTGATCTTTAGTGAGATGGGTCTTGTGACATGTGCAAGCATTTTTTTGCTTTGTCTTCTCTTGAAGGACACCCAAAGTTGTATTAAATACTTCAGAAATGGCTCCACAATATGTTTCTAGTATGTTTTCAAGCCTGCTATTTTTTTAAGTATTTTGAATAGAGCCTAGATTGATATGTCAGATACAGTCTGAAGAAATAGAGCTCTTTACTGTGACCCCTGTGTTGCCCCATGGCAGTGAACTACTGAAAATCTGCAGCTTCTTACCAGGGACATGTAGGAGTGTCTGATCAACAGCAACTGCACAGCCATAGACTACAAAGAGAAATCCAGGATGTCTTCTGAGGAAAGCTTAATTTACCAAGGTCATTTGAAAGTCCTCCTGATGCCTGTGTCTGTAATTGGCCTGAGCAATGCATGGCTGTTTGCATCTCACAACGTGCAGTGCTTTATTTCTCTTGTAAAGGTTACGCTGTTTAACTGATTAATTGTTCAGTGCCAACAGACTAGATTTAGCAGTGGCATCTCTTGAATTTTCAGAAGAAGTAGCACATTGACTTTGCAAGTGTAACATCTGGCTTTGCCAATTTTAACATGTGATAACATTTAAAGAGCCGATTGGGCTTCTGGGATTTTAAATACCAGATGGGAATTTTATATTCCCTGCATACTTATATCTAGTAAATACTGAAAAAAGTAATGGCTAACTCAAAGAGGACCTGTGTTTTTCAACTCACAAACAATTGTGCATTCTATTGCACAATGTTACTGCTTTTAGAATTCTCATTATCACCTCTGTCCCTTCACCACCCTAGGCCTTATCCATATCCAGCATGTCTGCTTACCGCTTTTCTAACACCTTTTTAAGGAAAGAGGTGCTGCCTTACACTTTTGTTTATGATAGGAACTAAACTTAAAAGTAAATGGCAGATAGGAATGGGGCTCTGCACAGATCAAGCTTTTAATGCTCTTAAACATTTTAATATAAACACAATTATTTTCAAAATAAATAAATCATGTAGAGTCTTTATTCTGCATTAGAAAAACAAGATAAAAACCAAGCAGACTACAAGGCGAACAAAATTTTTTAAATGCGGATGGACTGATATTGTTTTAATATTTAAAATTGAGCATTTTAAAGGCTTTGAAATAGTTATCTTATTTTTTATTTCTTATCATAATTAGAAATTTAAACACTGGATCAGAAGGAGTTCCTGTTCACTTGAGATTTACAGCTCACTATTGCAGGCTCAGAAATTAAGACTCATCTTTAAATATTTGGTTTTGTCTTCTGACGTATAGGAATTCCTTTGAAAATATCA
>VYZS01103079.1:0-12046 GCA_013400695.1 Neodrepanis coruscans
ACAGGACAAGGGGGAAAGTCTTTGAATTGACAGAGGACAGGGTTAGATCAGCTACTGGGGAGAAATTTTTCATATGAGGTTGGTGAGGCTCTGGTACGAGTTTCCCAGAGAAGCTGTGGCTGCCCCATCCCTGGAAATGTTCCAGGACAGTTTGGACAGGGCTTGGAACAATCTGGGATAGTGGAAGGAGTCCCTGTCCCATGTCTTGTGTTGGAGCAAGATGATTTGTAAGGTCCTTTCCAACCCACAGCATTCTATGACTCCATGATTCAGGCACAGGGATGTTCTCCACCCTACACAGTAGGATTGGTCTTTCCCCTATTAACCTCTTTTTGGGCCCAGGTTTCCTCCTCAGGAGAACAAAGTTAAATAGTTAATTGTCTACTTTCTAAGGAGTCAGGCAGGATAATTAGCTAATGTTTGGGTAATGTGTCATAGGGTAGGAGTGCTAAGCAGTGTTGCTGTCAGCAGCACAGTAGGAAATGAAGGACTCAGCCTTGTTTTTCAATGGGGAATGCCACAGCCTCCCCTAAATCCATTGTTCCCATTGACTGGTTTGCTGAGGACAGAGAACTTGGGCAAAGTGTTTAAAGGAAGAGGATGCCAAGGGCAGCAGAGAGCTGTTTTTGATCCAGAACTGTCAGAATAGCTGGGTGGATTTCGGAAAGAGAAAACTGCCAACAAAGGCAAAAGTAGAGAATATGCTTGGGACTGCCCAGAAAGTTCCTACATCTGTAACTATGGCATAAATATATTCAATAGCAACATCTTCTGAGCAACAGAAACGCATCAGGGAAACTTTTCTTGCACTGCATTTATTGCACACAGGGAGCACAGCAGGAATCGTGGCAGAGGGACTCAGCTAACTCACCCTGGGGACTGACATAGACTCAGCCCAGCAGAGACTTCACATCTTTAATTTTTATTATGCTGCAAATTATGTTACGGATGAACTTGAAGCCCTTGTCATGTCTGCTGATCGTAATTGATGAGATTTCAATAGCTCCTCCTTGAAGTTAAACATCTGAGAGACACTTTGGTTAATAGTTTGCCTTTCAGAGCAGTGCATTAGTTCTCTTGTGCTCCTGTCTGCCTAATTTAGAGCGAGTGGCCGAGAGTGCTGCAATTAAGGAGGGAGAATCTTGGGCTGAAGCTCTTGATGCTTTCAAATGATCAGCAGACCCCTCAGTGCCAGCTTGTTTTTTTATGGTTGTGGAACAACACTTTCCATGACTCACTATTAATAATGCTTTGACCTCTCGTTGTTTTATAAGAAAATTTAAAAAACCACCATTGGCCTCCTAGGATCTGGTGTCCCATCTCTGCAGGCCTGGCTCTTGCCAGGCCAACCCAAGGAGGCACATTCTCCCCCTGCCTCTTTTCTAAATGGCCCAATGTTTCTTACTCTATTTATTTTCTCATTCTGAGGGCAGTCTCATGCTTTGATCTGTGCAGAAGATGACTTTTCCAGCAAGGCTCCTGGGCTCTCCCTGTTTCCTGTGGAGTGTCCAGCCACAGGCCACATGAAGATGATGCCAGCTCCTGTCTCTTTTCCCTGGTGTTTGGTTAGCCAGCTGCAGAGCATCTCAGCAGCTTCTGCCAACTGCTCTGCATCCTGTACAGACAACTCACTCAGGATCTCTGCAGCCAGGAGTAGGAAGGGGAAAAGCCACGGATAACCCGGAACTGATCCTCTCCGCCACCGGCGTTCTCTGATCTTTTGCAGAGAGATCCATAAGGAGGAAATAATGCCTGAATAATCCCTGACCTCGGGAAAAGGAAAGTGTCCTTTCACTTCCCAGGCCTGATGAAATGCACATCCATGGACATACACATAAAATGTCCACACGCCAACCTCACCAACCCATCCCAGCACTCCCTGGGGAGAGGCTGTGCCCAGTCTCCAAAGCCTCAGAAAGGCTGCTTTATTCCAGAGCATTGCTTCCTGTTGTGTCTGTTCCTAGTTTTATACTAAGGAGGTGGAAATACTGGCAGCTGTTCTGGGAAGGGCAGGGCTTGAGGAAGGATAAGCCTATTCACCAAGGTCACCTCCATGGTTAGATGCTCTGCTTTAGACCCAGAGAAGTAAAACTCTATTAAGGAATAAGCATCTTTTCTCAGTCCAAGTCATTCAGGCCATGTCAAGTCTCATTTTTTCCTACAGCATCAAACCCACCCAAATAACCCCTCCCTGTTCTGTCCACAGCCAATCCCCTCATCCAAAGGCTTTTTTGGGAGGGCTTGGGGTGGCACATGGGATGGGGGACAGTGTTTTAATTTTTTGGTGGGGAGTAGAGGAGAATCACATACTCAGCAGGAGTCTTGTTGCTCACCAATCTCAGCTTCTCCTGCCTCATAGGAAGCAACTTCCCAGGAGCCACAGATGGGTGTGGACGGGTCCCTGAGCCCATCCATACTTTGCTGGTCTCTGTGGTTGCAGGATTTTACAATCCAGGCTTCCTGGGAAGAGGAGGGAGGAAATGGTCCTGTGACTGCTGAAGGCTTGGGATGGACTTGTGCTTCCAGGCAGTCAGTCATCTGTGTGGGCTTGGCAGGCAGAGCTCAAAGGTTTGTGGGCTCTGTGAGTGCCATGCCTGCTGCTTTCCCAACCTGATCCCACATCCATGGATTGGCCGTAGGGTTCAGGGGCCTTCCCACACAGCTGAGAATGTGGAGTCCCTCTCCACAGATGCCAGAGGAGGAGGATACACTACCCGAAGTCAGAGGAAAGAGACAAGAGTAAAATCCAAGTCACCACATCCTTCCACCTGGGCACCAGGAAAAGCACAGTCCACAGAGTATCAGCCAGTATACTGGCACATTAAAAAATGTAAGTAAAAGCACAGTATCAGAGTATTCCATCACATGTGCTGGGAAAAAACAAGCTCCCTGCTAACTCCATCTACAACAGAATGATGGTTTAGACTGGGACACAAGACAACATTCAAATTGTGTCCTGAAGTGCTGCTGCATGCCAAGGAGATCCCCATTTCTCCACGTCCTGGGTGTAACAAGACAGACACTTGCAAAAGACTGCTTTCCCTTCTCCAGTCTGGACACTTAGCAAGGGACTTCACTTCCCTCACAGGTCATCTCACATTTTCTGCTGATGTATTCCCATTTGCCCAGACTTACATGTGGAAATTCAAGCTCTTTGGTCACTGCAGAGAGTGAAGGAGTTTCCTTTGCATAAGCCCCAGGGTAAGAGCCTTTATGCAGACACCTTATTGCTGGGATTTGTCTCAATGATGCCTAAGTCTGCCCGTGTCTTTCTCCAAGGTGAGTCCCTGATCCTATGGGAGTTCTCCAGTTCACCCTTTTATCTTCCCTCAGACCCTTATTCGTGCCCTTTGCCTTGAATCCAATCATCTTTGTTGAGGATAGGGAATTTGGCTCCATGTAATACTGGAAGAAGCTCGAGGGTGTGTTGTAACCTCATAGGATATATCCCTACATGTATCCCAAAGCTATGGATTTGCTTGTGATTCCCAACTCCCTGTTTGCCCTGGATGACTGGGGAGTACCTGTGACCCATCCCTGCTGCAGAGCCCTAAAAATGAGCCCAGGGAAGGCAGAACAGCCCTGCCTCCTCTGGCAGGACAGCAGCAGCAGACATGGCTCCCTCTGGGAATAGACAGCTCTGGGGGTAAAAATAGCTTGTTCTGGAAATGGAAAAGGGCAGATCAAACAAAGAAGAGTGTGAGTCAAGCAAGGTTTGCACGGGAAAAGGGAAGGTGGAAGAAGAGAAACAATACTGAGCCAGGGGAATTGGTGCTACAGTTGGATGGGGTGAGGCTCAAGAAGTGCCAGAGAGACAGGACTGTCTGGAGGATGAGGACTGGAAGATGTGTCCTGCTCTGCTTGACATCCCTTGACAGTGCTGGAGGGGATGACCACAAAAAAATCACACCCCCAGGGATGCTCTGAGCCCTGTGCAAGGCTTTTCCCTCACAGACACCCACCAAGCTCCTTCCCATCTCCCACGAGGCCCCATCCCACGATGGAGACACAGCACGGGGCAGGCTGGAGGTGCCAAACCTGCCCCATGGCAGGTCCTGAGGTGTCAGGAGAGTCAAACCACCCATTGCTGCTGCTCACTGAGACCTGGGCTTCCCCTCTGCCAGCAAGCAGGAGTCACATCTCTCTGAAGACATCCAGAGCTGAATGAGGAAGCAGCAAATGGATAAAGAGAAGGTAATTTCAAGAAAATGCTTACGTGTATTAAGCACGGACAGCCTGTACTCCAGACGGCTGAGAGAGGAAAAGAAGCAACAGCGGTGACCTTTTGTAAGTGATGGAAAACCAGGCAGATAGCTGTGGACTTGGAAAAGGAAATGGAAAGAAGAGCAATCTTGGAAATTTTTACCTGGCAATTTTGACTTTGGTCCTGAACACAGCAAGAGGAAAGGCAGGGCATGGCCTCTGACTGGCTGAAGGATGATGGAATAACACAAGTTAAGACAACGGGCTATCAAGAATGTGTAGATGGAGAGATTTCTTATCATTCCATGAAATGAGTGGATGTGGGAACACTGTAAGGCCATATATCAACTCATTGGTGAAGAGTGTGATGTAGTGTCTAACAAAGCCCTTTTCTTTTAATTAATTTCTCTTGGCTTGGATCTGAACATCTTGGCTGAACATTGCAATTTAAAGGTCCTCTCAGATGACCAGGCGGTATCTTGATTCCTCCCAGATAAAGTTGGATTGTTTCTGTTAATGACTCTGTCCCTCCATCAAAGCCATTGCTCTGCAGACATGAAACCACTGCATTCATCTGCTTCCTCCAGCCTCAGTGCAGATAAGACTCGACAAAACACCTCATCCTCCAGGATGGAGGCGGGGAGCGAGAAAGCCAGAAAATGAGTCATCCCAGCCTTACAGCACACAGCAGGAGAACAGCCCTGCAAGGGGCTTGCAGGAATCTTCTACTGGTCCTGTGTGGATCCTGGACCCTTCCCAAGGGTCCCCATGTGCTTGCATCATCATCATCATCATCATCTTCATCATCATCATCATCTTCAAGACCTTAATCACAGAATTACAGAATGGCCTGGGTTGGAAGGGATCTTAAGGATCATCCTGTTCCAACTACCTGCCATGGACAGGGATACCTTCCACAAGACCAGATTGCTCAGAGCAACATCCAACCTGGCCTTGAATCCCAGTCCCCAGGGATGAGGCGTCTATAACTTCTCTGGGCAACCTGTGACATTGTCTCATCACCTTCACAGTAAAAAACTCCTAATATCCAAACTAAACCTACTTACTTCCAGTTCAAATCCATTCCCCCTTGTCCTGTCATTCCATGCCCTTGCAAATAGTTTCTCCATCGTTCCTGTAGGCTCATTCCAGGTATTGCAAAACCACAATCAGTTCACCCTGAAGGCTTCTCTTTTCCAGTCTGAACAATCCCAATCCTCTCAGCCTTTCCTCATAGGAGAGGGGCTCCATCCCTCTAATTAACTTGGTGTCCCTCCTCTGGACTTGTTCTGACAGGTCCATGTCTTTTACATGCTGGGAAACCCCCGAGCTGGATGCAATACCCAATGAAAGTGTGTGCCAGTCTCTGACACGTTCTTACCTCCCTCTCTTGTCCTGCAGGACTAGGAGCCATCTCTGCTGGCTTTCCATCAGGGAACAAGAATCTTCTGAGAGGATGCAGCAGTGGTTTGTGGCCAAAATCCTAAGGAGTGTAAATTTAGGCCACACTGCAAGAGAACTTCCCAACTGCGTGGCAAGAATGGCCCCTCATTAAGGAGCTGAAATGAGATCCATCAAGGCTGTCTCTTGCAACATGCCCAAGTTCTGATTATGGTCATTTTCCTCCCTACTTCCACTGCATGCCTGGGAAAGGGCCTCAGTAATTAAAGTCTGATTCTCATTAAGACTCAGAAAGTGCTTGGCTTTCTGAGAATCCAATTATCACAAACGCTACGTAACGCCAGTCAGGGCACAGCTTGTTTTTGGTGTTTGGAATTATTTTTGTTAAACCTACAAATATGGTGTGAAATCAAATTTTCCAGAGGACGTTGCAAATCCAAAGAGGGCACAGTTATAAAAGCAATTGAAGAAAAACGCCTTGGAGAGGAAGGGAGAGGCTGCAGAGAGGAGGAAGTGAAGGGAACAGAGTGATGCTGCTTAAGAAGGACAGAGCAGGGGTGCCCAGGCAGAAGTGATTATACACATCCTGCCCAAAGCCCTCCAGGGACACTCTGACTGGGTCTGGACCAGCGTTCCATGGATGTGGCAAGTCCCAGCTCCTGGCTGATGACTTTAGGCATGGAGCAGTGGTCTGCTGTGACTCAACTATGTCTCAAACTGTCCTGACTCACCACGTGGTTGCTTGGGTTTTGCCAGGAAAGTCCTCGAGCTAATGGGCAGCTGTGTCCAGCATGTATCTCTGGGATGGACATAAGATGGGAAATGACATGAGCTGGGCAGCAAGAGGTGAAGCTGCTCTTCCTCTCTCTCCTCAACGTAGCAAGCCCTACGAAAACCCACTGTGGGATGCAGAAGCCTGCCACTTTCCAAGGAAATCGATCTTCTCCACAAGAGTTTGACTGTGGAAAGAGAAGAGATGGGTCCTCCAACCTTCCCCGGGATAGGAATCTTCCTGAGGACACAAGATGCTTTGCTGCTGAGTCACCAAGGGAATGGGAACAAGGCACTTAGCTGCTCTGTGCTTCAGTTTTCTCAGCTGTAAACATGTCTTTAAAACAATTTCCTAATTTTTTGGGTGCTGACAACCTCCAGCAGAGACCCTGAGGAGCTCTGCCAGCCTGGGGTGAAAGGTGCTGGTTCAATGTGGAATAATACCACGTTTTTTGTGGCACAGTGAGTCTGCCATACATTGCACTTATGTGACTTACTTAGCACTTAGTTGGCGCTTCACATCTTTAACTAATTACACAAATTCGAGCCATTTACCAGCATGAAGAGAAAAACATCCAGTAACAACTGATTTGGAAGTGTTGGTCTGATTTCCAGACTTCTTCAAGGGTGAGAATTGCAAAAGGTGGGAAATGGGGTTTTGAAAAAGAAAGGCCAAATAAAAACGGCATTAAAAGAAAAAAAAAATATAAAATGAGTGTCTACATGGAAGGAATTGCAAGGTGTAAAAGCCCACTGCAATTCCTCACAGAAACAGGCTGCAGCATCTCCAAAGTGCATTTAAAATTCACCTCCTCCTTCGTTTTGCAATTAAACACATATTCTTATGCACCTCAGCGTTTAAAATAAATAATGACAATTTTTAGCGCTGGCAATTAAAAGTGACGCTGTTTACATTCTAATTAGCTCCTCCAGTGTGACGAGCTCAGCTTCTTTCAATCAGAAACGGATGGATTTAGAAACAAGACATCTTTAAATGCGCTTCGGATTTCTGTAAACAGTAGCTGAGCTCTGCTTTCAGGTTCTTGGGGTGGAGGGAACAGAGAGACAATCTGCTGGATACAAAACTCCGCACAGCTTTTCTTCCCGGTGGCGATTCTCTGTGGGAGTGCAGAAAAGGAAGTTTATTTTGGAAGTGAGAAAAATAAAGCAAGGTTTTGTTCCAGGAGAACACAAAGATAAGTAGCATCTGTGCAGCTGCAAGGGCTGTAGGTGGCTGTGGAGCCCATATTTACAGCTGCAAAATGCCAGGTATATTTTCACATCCTGGTGAGACTTCAGAAGGCATCAAAGTGCTACCAAGCTGGTTTCCAAGATGCATTTTCCGCCCACCTTTGGCTTGCGCTTGGAAAATCATTAATCATGTTTCGGCTCGGCGCCATCCGTGGGCCTTGATTCGGCGTAGTGAGAGTTGATGAAAACTTTACTGCTGATTTCAGTACAAAGAACAGTGTTGTTACAGCCTGGGGAATACAGGTGGGGTACATGGGGCCCCAGGGCTCTACATATCAACGCTGTTCCATCTGAGCCTCCTTCAACAATTCCAGATCTGAAGGCAGCAGGTTGTAGCTGGCACATCTGCATCTCAGATGTGAACCTCTTGGAGGAGATGTCAAAACACCACCAGGAGAGGTTTTGCTGCTAAATAATCTCATCAGAAACAGAGACTGTGAACAGGTTGATGGAGCAGGTGAAGGAGAAGCAGGTTCAGAAATCCAGTGTTAATATGAGCGGGGTTGGGTTTAGCACTGCTGAGCAATTTTCTCCTTCCTGCACCCTCACGCTGCTCAATGAGGAGGTGACATCACTTCTGACTCACAAAAAAACTCAGGGGCTTGCTCAGGGCAGCAGGGAAAATCTTTGGAGGTGTGATGAGGATTTAATGCTTTTTTGGGAAAATCATCAGAGAATTAGAGAATGGGTTGGGTTGGAGGGAACCTTAAGGATCATCCATTTCCAATATCCTTCCACAGGCAGGGATACCTTCCACAATCCCAGGTTGCTCCAAGCCCCATCCAATCTGAACACTCCCAAGGATGAAAAAGCCAGAGTTTCTCTGGGCAATCTGTGCCAGGGCCTCACCACCCTTTCAGTAAAGAATTTCTTCCTAATATCCAATGTAAACCTGCTCTCCTTCAGCTTAAGTTCTGCCCAAATAACCCTGTTGCCCAGTGATTTCAGCCCTGTCAGGCTGGAAAGAAAGAAAATCCACAAGAAATGCATTTACCTTGTCTCTCTGCTTCAGTTTCCCTCTACAAGCAGCACTCCTTGACATGGGGTAAATGTTGGGAAAATACCTGCTAAAGACCAACTATTGTAACAGAGTTGGGAGAAGAAAGGCAAATCACTGTGATTTGAAAGATGGCAGAGCATCCCTGCCTTGGCTGAGTGTGTAAGGAGAAGGGATGAGGTGTTTAAGGGTTGCCTATGGCATTTCCATGGGAAATGACTCCTTTGTTCAGGAGAAAAAGGCTGTGGAAATTCTTCCTTGGGTGATTCCTGGTGGTTCGTCCCAGGGATGGCTTGGAGAGTGAACCTCCAGGGTTGTTCCTGCCAGCTCCAGGATCCCCTAAGCCTGTGAGCTTTCCTGTCTGCCCAGTCTCCTCCAGCTACATAATAAGCATCTAAAATAGTAAAACCTCCAAGGGCTTTGTATTAACCCGTGGACGCCGCGTTCCAGGATCCGCTGGGTGTGCGCAGCCAAAATCACACCCGGGTTCTGAGCAGCTTTCAGAGAAATCCATTAATAGCCAGGCTCTGGGGAAGGAGAAAGACCTGAAAGCTAAAACACACGAGAGCCATTCCATAGGGAAATGCAGTTGGTAGACTGACATCACAGCTCCCCTTTGCTGATAACCTCGAGCCACTGTGACTTAGCGATTATTCCCCATGGCAGGGCTGAAATCTGGTGTTAAATTCAAAGTTTAACCACAGGACTGATTTTTTTCCCCCATTTTTAGAGCTTCCTGTATAGCAGGGGTGGTGTTTGAGGCATAAGATGAGGCCTCCCAAAATGCTTCTGCACTTGAAACACTTGTCCTTTCCTCTCCTCCAGAAGCACATCTGGATGGTGAGGGCAGAAACATGGCACAAAGTGTGTCCCACACAACAAGGCCAGTGCAGGGGACATCTGACCCAAATCCAGGAGCCTCCCTAATATTTTGGGAGCAGCCCTCACCTGTGTCTCTTCTCCAGGCCCCAAGCTGCTGGCAGTCCAAGATGAGGAAACTGCCAGCAAGGACCAGTTCCCAGGGTGATGTGGCAGAGCCTGGAGGCAGCAGATCAAGTGCAGGAGAAATTTGTACTTTGGAACACCTTCCTGAACCTGCTTCTTACAGACTGGGAATGGATGGGAAACCTTGAACATGCAGCTTGTGAATGGAGTTCAGCCAGACAATGGCAAGGATCATATAGGGATAGAAGGCAAACCAGAGATTTGGAGGGGTTTAAGTCTATAATTAAAGGGACAGCAAAAGCCAGAGGTGAGGGAGAAGGCAGGATAATCCCAAGCAAGGCCCTACCCAGGGCTGAAGTCTGGGAGTTTGTCCAACAAAAAAGTAGGCCAAGGGTGAGTCTCAAGAGGCTCCTGAAGGATAAGGAGTCATGGACAGATGTGCACTCCTGGACCCAGCTGTGCCACTGGATGTGCTCCCCTTCCAGCTGCTCCTCCCCACCCTCCAGCTGCTCCAGCCTGTTGGAGTGGATTTGGGGACAGAATGATACTTCCATGGACACAGAAGTGCAGACTGTCCTGTCCAGCTGAGGAAGGTAACAATTAGCTGGGACACAGTGATATTTCCAGCTGGAACAGCCCTCTGCATCCACCTGTGGATGGAGAATATAGGGAGGTAGCCACATGGAGCCTTTTGAGACAGTTAAGGATTTCTGGGAGGAGGACAACAACCTAGGCAGGAAAACTGATTGGTCTTCAGCATTAAGAACAGATTTACATCCAAAAGATAGCAGGGAGGTGAGTGAGGAGGAAGATGACACTACTGACAAGCCAAAAGGGCCAATACTCTGAGCAATCCTTAAAATCCTGTTCTCCAAGTGCAGGGAGAAAGAGAAAAAAGGGTTTCTTGGAAAACTTTATATTTAAGAAATCAATCTGTGTAGGTTGGAGACATCCAGGATCCATTCTCAGTTGCTAACAATGAGATTAATTAATGAACATATTGGTCCTTGAGTGTTATAGTTGAAAACTGTTGGACAATGTCATCCTGAGAGGCAGAAGAAAGGAAATGTGGTGGTGATTCAAAACAAAAAAGGGGAGAACATAATTCTGGCAATCACCAGCCTATAAAAGTAATAGAACAAATATTTAAGNCATCTTCATTACTCACCACTTAGCCCACTCAGTGTCTCTTTTTAACCCTCCCAATGTACTTACAGATGTCTTTTCCAGGTCTTTCTGCAGACCCAGCCCTGGCTTGTTATTTAGAGACACATATCTGGAGCCAACACAGCAGCCCAGCACACGCAGCCGCCTTCTCCAAATTCATTACCTGCCTCCTTTCCTAATGAAAACCACTGGAAAGGCTGATGATGAGCACTGTGCCTTCAAACATGTCTCACATCCCACATTGCCTCAGTGGCACCAGCAGCCTTCTGAGGTCTGTGCTGACCCACAGGCTCCTCTGGCCGCCTTCTCTTTGTGCTACTTGGGTGATTCACGGCTGTTGCTCAAGACCTTTCCACCCGTGAGGTCTTGAGCAACAGCCGTGAATGGCTCTGAGTAGCCTGAGCCACGTCCCTGAAGCACAGAGCTGAGCTCTCCTGGCTGTCAGGAGAGAGGGAGCAGCGCAGGACAGGGATCTGGGAGCACTTGTGTCTTCTCCAAGCAGGCTGTGAGGACACAGGCTGTTTCTGGGGTGCAGTTTGTGTCTTTTTGTCTCTTCTCACAGATCCAGCTCAGTGGTGGAAGGGAATCGGGCTGGTGATGGGAGAGTGTTGCCCTCAGTGAGAGAGACCTTTGTCTATCAATCTTCTCAGGATCTGCTGGGAATGAAAGGAGAGGAGGAAGAGGTTGGGTTGGCAGATGTGCTGTTTTCACCTGTGTTTCTGTGATAGATCCCAACACCCCATCCTCTCTCCTGGCTCTGTCTGCCTGTGGCAGATGCCCCAGTTGGAGCATCAAGAGTTGTCCTTCGGGCTGTAGCATTGTGGTCTCAGACAGCAGGAACAGGAGGCCTGAAGAGAAGAGGGACTTAAAACATGGGACACCCAAGAGGTCCAGAGATGTGGTGGGATCTGGTCTTCAGGAAGTGCATTTTGCAATTCCAGAGCTTTTGTAAAGCCTAAAATGAGGGGTGGGGTTCACAAACTGTAGGGTCCTCCATCATCCCTCACTGGAAGTCTCAAGTTCCCTTGAGATCAAAGAGGAAGAAACCTGGAGAGAGAGTAGAAATAGTGGATACAGTGACTGATGAGGGGACCAGGAGCAAAATTACCAGGGATGGGGTCTGGGTGGGTCAGTCATGGCAGTGTGGGGTGAAACCTTCTGGAGAGACAGTATTTATCCAGTTTGGTTTGAGACTGTTTGAAGCTGCTGGAGAATTTGCTCCCAAACAACCAAACAAACAGAGAAAAAAGAAATGCATGTGAATGGATCCAAATGTGTCCTTATGGTATTTTGTTTTGTTTCATTTTGGTT
>VYZS01103113.1:0-11143 GCA_013400695.1 Neodrepanis coruscans
TGTGGTAAAACCACGACAGGTTTGGACTTGGATTGTTTACAGCATAGACTGCACAGTTAGTTGAGAATTTCGTGTTTTGACACAATTTGTGTTTGTGGAAAAAGCCTGAAAAGAACCTGACACAGCAATGAAATGTATATGGTAGGAATGAAAACATACTCAATATCTTTGCCAAAGCATTAATTTTGAGTAGTTTTATCAAATTAAATTTCACCCTAGCTTTCTTCTATGGACAAATCCTAAAACCAAGAGAAATATCTTTGTAGGGGAACCCTGGATCCTCTGACTGTCGCTGACTTCCTGTGACCTCCAGAACAATGAGTCTTCTTATGTTGTCATCATCTGCAGGAATGTGTCTGTGATTTGCCACAAATTAGGCAATGATAGGCAAAGAAATATGCAGAAGATGTTTATCTTTTTTTTTTTTTTAAATTCCAATGTCAGCAGCTGGTTCTCATACAGAGTTCTGTCCCCTCCCTGCTTCAGCCTTTGCAATTGAATTCAACAGTGAAACTTAACTGTGAATAAAAATTAAATCAACTTGATTATTGAATCTAAGATACAAAGCAAATGAAAAGTATAAGCTGACACAAGCCAGATGTATTGTGCTGATCTTTTTTTTTTTCATTAATAGGATTTTCATTTATCAACCCGAGCAAGTACATTTATTAGTAGCACATTTATTTGGGCTGTTAAAGTCACACCATCCTTCTAATGCAGAATTCAGTATAGTAGCAATTGAGATAAGCAAACCTGTAATACAAGACAAGATTGTTTAAAAGGTGCAGTCACCATGGTGACACACTACTACAGATTTCACTGCTAGCAATAAGAGCAGGAGGCCTCAGTCCTTTAAGAGAAACTCATAATTTCAGTCCCCTGCTGCCCCAGGCACCCTCTTCAAGAAGAGTCGCTCACACCTCAGGTCAGCTTGCTGTGATACGCTTTTACAAAAAGTCTATGAATGGATTGGATGCCTCATTTGCAGCCTGCTGGAGCCCAGAGAGATGGCTCCTAATTATTTCCACTGATGTTGGAACAGTGATATTATTACACCTAACAGCAAAATCAGAAAGTTCTGGGAAATCTGTGCTAGCTTCCAAAGAGTACTTTGTTGTGCATATACTGAAAAAGGTTTCCTAAATAAGGAACGGTTGTTTGCAAAACTTGTTACCACCACAAGTCAGAAAAGTCCACAAGTTAGTGAGCCTCAATTAAAAAAAACCCAATGCAAAACACAAACAGAAATGCAAAAAATTGCAAACAAACACACACCAACAGCCCCACTGACACACACACACACACACACACACACACATGCTCCCCCACCCCAAAACAGTTTCAGGATAGTTAGTTGGTTAAGAAAAATATGCAGAACTGCACTAGTGTATGTTATCAAAATTCAGAAATGCATGCATTATTGGCTACAGGAATCCCCAAGTGTTGAAGTTTGGTGAGAAATCCAGTCAGGCAACCTCATATTTAACCACTTCTTCATTCACACATGGGGCTGTATTTCCCCAGGGGAAGAGCAGCAAGCTGGCTGAACTGAAATTTGCTTAGTCACTCCTTTGTCCACAAAACCAACCATCTGACCCATGTAAAATTTCCAGGTCTGTTATCTCTACACTACTCATGATGGGATGATTGTCTGTGTAGTTATTGGGCATCTTAGAAAAGGGATCCCTCAGTCTTGGTAATCCCTTTTAAAGGCCCAGTGCCACATGGAAAGTGTGGATATGTGGAGAGGCAAAAAATAAAGGCAAATGAAAGAGAGAGTGTATTTATTTTTTTTCTCTCATAAAAAGTGAAAGGATTGATTGGTGTCACTAGAGAAATTAATGCCTAACCCAACTAAGCAGTATCATCAGGCTTCCTTGATCTTCCCTTACATGGGGGGCTCTCCATCATCTGTTGGGTTTATTTCTTGCGGAAGGATGATTTGGATAAAATAAGGCACTTTTGTGGATTTACATGAAGAAAAGAAATGCTTCTAAGTGCATAGTCTCCATCTTTAGAGATACTCAAAATTCTTCTGGACGTGGCCCTGAGCAACCACCTCTAGGTGACCCTACTCAAGCAGGCGAGCTTGACCAGATGATCTCCACAGGTCCCTTCTCACCTCAACCTGGCCGATGTGGTCCATCTCCAAAGTTTTCACTTAAAGTTTTTTGGAGTCCAGGTCTCCACTGGGAAGTGGTGGGTGTCAGTTTCCAACTTAAAACTGGAAAGAGGCAGAGAATAATAAACAAAGACTGGTAGAGTGTTTTCAATGCCTCAGAGTACTGAAAAGTGAACTCCCTTTATTTTAGATCATGCTTTAGTAATTTTTTGTGTGGTTTCTCTATTGATAAATGTCTCCCTAACTCTGGCTGACACTTCTCATAACAGGAATATCAAGGAAAAAGACTAGATATATGCCTAGCAGCACAACTAAACTAACAAAAAAACCCATCCTCAATGCAGCCTTTTCCAACCCAAATCTTGGAACACAAAAGGGGAAAACATGCCAGAATGCACTTTGTGCCTTTAATAGCTCTTCTTTCTCTACAACTTCACACACTCTGGAGCAAATACAGGAAAAACAGGATTTTTGACTTTGTTTGTTTGTTTGTTTGTTTGTGTGTAAAGTTTTTTTCAGCATCAGGTAGTGTCTGTCTAGGGTTTCTCTGAACCCTGCAGTACACATTTGTTCATTAAGTTAGAGAAAGATGTGATGTCAGCCCCCTTAGGTCTGACAAAAACAATGGCTGAGATAGGTAATTAATGGGTACCTGCTGCTGCTTCTGTGTTTGCTGAATGCCCAGGAAACATTAGAGTAGGCAGGGCAGGCACTTTATATTAGAGAGAAGTGACACAGTAAGGTGAAAACTGGATGGAGAAAATACCTGAAGCATGGAAGAAAAGCTGAAACCCCACTAAAAGAAAAGCATTCTTGGTTCTCACAGTTCTGTAAAGAAATAGTTTTGTGGAAGTCTAGAACTTCATCTTGAACTCTTCTCTAACCTATGCACAGCCCATTTCCTCCTCGTCCTAAAAGACAGAAAAAAGGAAATGTTTTCAATCTGTCCCTTAAGGGTAGTGGGGAGTCTGGTGGCCTCTTTGCTTTCTTGGTGCAGAAGTATGAGATGTGACAACAGGGAACAATGTTGTGGAATGACTAATGGAAAGGGAAGCACCATAATTTGGCATTTTCCGTGGCACTTGAGCAGCCATTTTAGAGAGATGCTTTTTCCATAAGAATGAATGTCAGCATTGCTAGCAGTTTTTTCTTTTCTGGTTGTAATCAGCACTGTGAACAAGGCCCAAAACTGTGTTCACCACTGACTTACACATAGAAGCATGGCATACAATAGATGTGCAGGCTTGAAAACAAAATTCAAACAACAAATTGTCTTTGTGATTGTTCTTGTTATAAAACAATTCTATGATTACAGAATTTTATTGAAGGGATAATATTTTGTTTCCCAAGCTATTAAAAAAAGAAAAAAAAAAAGCCCTGGAAATGAAATATGGGGTTTTCCACCTGGCAGATCAATAGCTTTTCAGCATTTTCCTTTTTCTTGTGTTTCCCGAGTGAATGCCTGTTATTTGGAAGCATAACAGAAACAAGACAGAAAAGGACTGCAGGAAAATTTGAAACAAATTCTTTCATCTAAACAACTGTAACACACAAAGAAGCGATGAAATCTGATTTTTTTTGCTTTTTTATTATCTTTTTTTTTTCAGAAAGAAAGTGAACAATGCCTTATTACTGCACAACAGTCTTGATTTGTGGGTGTTGGGCTGAGCACGCCCTTTTCTAATGGCAGGCAGGCAGTGTCTGGAGGAGCACTCTCCACAGTGGCATTTCCAGATCATCTAACATAGATGTCCACAGCTTTTGCTACATACTTGACACTGGAGACTTTGATGGTGTTTTTACATGACAGCAGAGTGCATGAAAAGAGATCCCCAGTAATGCTTAAGTATAGACAAAAAAAAAAATAGGATTCACCGATGGCTGCAGAGACATCCCCAGGAAAGTCTGAGCTGTGTTCAGTGGGAGGAAACTCTGGCCGAGTTGTTCAAGCAATAATGCAAGGGCATTGGTCACTTTAAAACTTCTAAATGCTAGTAAACATGATTCTTTTAAAGGAGCAGAGTTACCTATAACTGGTTGGGATTCTTTTTTCATTTTTTTCTTTTTTTTACTAATCTTTGGCATCGCATGCCTAACCCTAAACATCCACTCACCTCCTGCAGCGTTCTTGCTTGTGTGTGGCTGTGCTTTGCTGGTGATGCTCACAGAAGCACTGGTGTTAGCAGAATAGTCTTGCACAAAAGGGCATCTGCCAGTGGCGCTGAGCATGGGCACTGGAGTGACGCAGTGCTTTCAGTGAGGAAAGAAAGCAATGCACATGTGCGTTTGAGCAGCAGCTGTTAGGGACCACTTCTTTGGGCTAACATGAAAGTAGAAACGAAAGCGTGGCCAAGCCCAATACTCCTGCCCTACCAGGTCTAGAGCAGCCATAGCAGGGTGGTTCCTTTGCTGAGCAGACAGTTGATAGGGAGGGAGGTTGTTGAATGCTCTGAAAGTAGATCTTGGAGAGAGGGGATGCCCAGTGTCTCCTTAGCCATCAGTGAGTCCAGTGGTCTCATGCACATTGAGTCGCCCTGCCTCACCACCTTTGATAGAGGAGCATTGGACAGGAAGAGAGAGCCAGTGTACATGGTGAAGGACAACACCTTAGCACCACTTGTTTTCCGAGGCAGGTGCTCATTTCCATTTGCAAAGAAGGACAATTGCCTAAGAGAGGTATGCAAAAAAGCTGCTAGCTGCCTGGAAATCCCTAAGATCATCAAGAAGGCTACATCTGTCCTGACATCACAGGTTAGAGACTGGCCATTACATCATTCACTCTCAGCCTCTCTCTTTAGGATGAGGGAGTTTCTACCCCATAGTGCCAGAGGCTGCCTTAACATTCACGTCATGAGCACTGAGAGAGGACAAAACTTGCTTAGGGAAGCATGTGCTGCTCAGGAACGCCAGGGGTGTTTTTACGTCACTTTTCCCTAGCACCTGCTCTGTGTTCACCCCACTATCCAGAGAGGCAAGGAAAGCAAGAGAGGCAAGGAATGGGTGAGGAATGCATGATGAGGGTACAAAAATCTGGAAAGAATGAGAAGAAAGTTGGGTGAGCAGGAAGGAAGTTGGTCTGTGAGCTGTGGCAGTATCCTCCAGTGGGTAGAGGCCAGGTAATTGTTGTGTACGGGAAAGCAGGACTGCTTCTTGCAAATCCTACTGACCCTTTGATTTGATTTGATTTGATTTGATTTGATTTGATTTGATTTGATTTGATTTGATTTGATTTTAAAACCTCTGAGGAGCAACAAATTTTACCTGTCTCTGGTGGATGCCAGAGACACTAAAGTGGCCAAAGTCACTAAAGAGGATAAAGAAAGTGTTGTGGGTAAAAGCAAGGGATCAGGGTTTCTCAAACAAAATCTGGTGGGGGATTTTGAGGACTCAAAAGGAAGCTGATTTAAGGAGAAATGATTTTCAGCAAGCTCTACACTTTGGCTATATAAGGGACATTAGGCAAGACTTGAAGCATTCCAAATCACTAAAGCCTGTATTTCAAATCTTGTCTATGTGTTGTCCTAACCATCACCCTGAATGCTGCCTTTTATTCAAGACAAGTTGTCTTTTCAGCAGTGTTTAAATGCATTCTTAATTTGAATTATCATACTTTATGGTAGAGCATCTGAAAAGGAGAGGCTTCAAGAAAGCTTTTCACTGGCAATAAATTAGATCCAAGCTTCTGTGATAAACTGTAATATCTCTACAAAGCAGATGTATTTTATCAATTTAAGAACACAGACTGAGAAAACATGCACTACATTCAGACTTTTAAAAATGTATTTTCATGTTCGTGTGTACACAGTCAACAATAAATCTATAGAAGCTGTGGTTGTCTTCCAGTTAGACATGAATGCAGCTTGTGCTGTGTCTGTTATTTATATACAGGATGACAGACGAAATTTTCAAGCCACAAGTTGCCTCTTAATGGAAAGCTGGGTATGGGTGGAAATGATGGGCTATTGGCCCAGGTTCACTCAGGGGCCAAGGCATGTTCCCAGGCAGATAACCCACCCACACACAGTTTTAATGACCCACAGTATACAGGAGAAACCTCTCACAGTTATCTGCAATCCAGTTTCCTGGCATGGGAGCCTTCTCAGCTGCTTTAGTTGCTGCCACACATGGTGTGACACATGTCACTGACACCACCTCGCTCCACCTCTTCCTCATCCTCCAGAATGTCTGTGCTCTCAGCCCCCGAAGAGGAAGGCTGGCATTACCTGCCAGTTTGGTCTTTGCTGGACCTACAGCCATGGTTCTCCAGCTTCACTCAGAAGGATGGTTCTGAGTGGTGGCAAGGCTGTAGGTGGTGTGGGAAATAACATCTAGGCTGTCCAACACTGTAGCGCTGGTTCCCTGGAAAAATTGACTCACTCCCCTAAGTGCTTCTATGGCATTTGTCTGAGCTGTATCAGAGAAAGCAGGTCCACCTTCTCTGGGTATTATATGTTAGGCATGGAATGTGGTCTTCTCCCTTGCCTTGTCATCTGCTTTTTCAAAACAGTGGCAGCTGTTAAGTGACTTTTTTTTCTTACACCAGCTATATAGATTGATGAACAACTAACATTTTTCTTGCTTTTTAATATATTTTTCTTAAGAAGAGTGAATTTTGAAGAGAAGCCTGCTCAGTTTTGTACAGATTTATATCTGTTTTTCAACTGGGCTGTGAAAATCGTCAACAGAATTTCCATGAATTATTCTCATTAAAAGAAACAAGTAAACAGGGGAAAGTTTTTCTAAACAAAGGATTGATTTCCATACCTCTGTAGAACACAGGGCTCTCATAAATTGAGGCAAAGGCCTCAAATCCCTAGGTTCTTACAAATACAGACTGTATGACTTCTGTGAATGAAAATTTTTTCAATCTATTGTCAGACTAGTTTGTCAGAATTAGAGAACTGAGTAAACAGAAAAGCAGCTATTTTGAATTTCATTGTTTTCTAGCATGGTTTTCCTATGGAAGCAAGTCTTATTCAATTATGTTGGTTGCCTGGCTTGAAGTTCTCAGTGTTCAAAACCTTTGGTCATTTTTAAAAACATTCTTCAGAAGGAAAAAAAAGTCTGAGACATTATTAAATTCCATCAGTCATGTGAAAATTAGAGCCTCCATAAAATTTAAAACAAAAAGGCAAAATATGTGCCTCAGTTTAGGCAATGTCTGCAACATGATCACAGTTGCTGGAACACCCACATGAGAGAGGGACTTCATGAATGTCCTAACCACAGGAAAAGCTTCTCCAGGAGCTTGAAATCAACTGATCTGCTAGGAGAGAGATTATGTTAAACTGGGTGGTATTAGAGAGTAGCTTTCAAATGGCTACATTTTCCTCTCACCGGGGCCATCCTTATATTGTTTGATTTGCTCTGCGCTCCTGAGAAATTTGCTCAGATCTCTAACATCTAAGAGAGTTTTCCCTGAGCAAGGTCATGGATGCCAATAGATGTACACATCCAAAGCACGCAAGGAATTTTTCAGAAACTCTACTGAGCTGAGGCCAAGCTGAGAGAGCAGAAATTTTCTCTCTTTCTTTATTGCCTTATTCAGTCTTGTCCCCTCCATGGGCAGGCAGACCTAATTTAGGAGGTTTCCAGACAAGGAGTGCTGATGAGACATTATCCTGACCACATCATTTCCTCCTTTAATTGTGTTTGTTTCTGTTTCACTCTGCAGTTGGACCAAGACCGACTGTCCAGGGTTTGCACTTTCCACTTCAGTTCCTTCTTTCAGTGTGAAGCAAATTTACGGCTTCTCCTTACAATGTGACATGATGTGGTTCATGACTGTCTTCATGAAAAACCTTTTTTTGTCAGTGACTGAACCAGATTTGTTCACACTTAATTATTTGACAGGGAATGGAACAGCTCCGACTGGAAATGCTGAACCTTATGCCAGGGTAGCCAGAAGCCCTGTGGTTCAGGTATCTCTGGGGAAGGCCCATGTGATCCCCATCCCCAGTATGCCAGGATGGAGAGGGAAGTTGAAGTGAGCCTGTCTGCTGCAGTGCCTCGTTCTCTCAGGATGAAGGCTGCTGTCATTTGTGTTGAGACTTACCTGAGTGTTTGCATATAAACGCCTTGGCTACAGCACATGAAATGGTAAACTCAAAATGGCCAAACAAAATTCTTGGCAAAGCTAAAGAATGGTATTTTTAAGGGGGAATTCAAGGACATGCAACCTCAGGATTCCAGGAGACAGGGACAAACCTCTAAAAGCTTCTGTCACAAATACAGACAACAGACGACAAACAGCAGAAACAGTGTTCTGGACATGTTTCTATCCACAAATTCTCCTATGACCAATTTTTTCAATTGAAAATCCCCTGGAAAAAAATTATCACTTTCTTGTTCTTAGCCTAAAACTGCTCTGCAAGTCTATATATGACATGTTGGACTTTGTGAAACAACAGCTTGATGCATACAAGGTCTCTCTCCCACCATCGCTCTGCAAACAGGAGATGGAGCAGACACAGCAATGGCTGTGTCACTGCCATCGGACAAACAGGTTCTGTGTTCTCACGGGTGGGAAAATACTTGTTCCAGTGATGTTTGGACTTTTCATAGCTCCAAGGGTGCTTGAGGTGTTACAAATAGCAGCAGTGGGGCTATTAAAGTGTGTAAGGCTGTGACTAACACTCTGTTTGAATAGTGCACTCTCTGTGGTAGATTTATGCTCTTATTTCCAGTGTATGTCCAGCATTTATAATCTTCCCTTCCTGGAGTTTGTGATGAATCTGGAAGGGAGAGGCTTTGCTTTCCCATTCCATGAACCAGAACAATCCTGGTGTATTGAGTCTATTACAGATCTCTGCCCAAATGCACCCCACAGTAGGAAGTGATATACTTTATCCTCCTTCTTTTTATTTGGTTGCTTTAAAATATGCCTTTCACCAGACTAGCCTGAGTGCTAATTCTCTGCCAACAATCTCTGAGTCTCGCCCTCCTACATGTCATCTCTGACAGCTTATAGAGCCTCCTCCTTCCTGAGGGCTGGGAGAGAGGGAAGACAAAGGGAAGAAAGCCTCTGCTAGGGGCTGTAGGAATGGCTAAAGTTAAAGCAGACGGTGTCAGATCTGCTACATGTGGCAAGTCACACTCAAGCATGGGAAGGTTTGAACTTAGCATAGGATGTTATGAAGTGGCCTTGTGTTTCCACAGCTGGTGGGGTGCTGTCACGGATGCCATTGCCCATGGCTGGAGGACCTCCCTGCAATGGTGAGCATGGCTGCTGTGTGAGAGGCAGCAGAGGATAGCAAAGTGAAATCCAGGATTTCTCCAGCACAGCATTGCATGCCAGGGAAGGCTGGGATCTGGCAGCAGGTAACACCAGCACATAGCTCACACTGAAGTGATAATGCACCAGACATATGCCAGCTCTCTCCTTCCACGTACAGCTAATGCCCAAGATATCTCTTCTAACAATGAGCTGCCTTGACAAAGCAAAGCTGGAAAAAAACCACAAAACCCAGTGCAGAAGGGCTGATGCAGATTAGACCTTAGGTAAAATATTCAGCAGAATACCTCCTGCTGGGTTAGCCTGGAGGAAAAAAAGAACAAAAATTCAGTGTGAAAGAAGAGTGCAGATTTTTAGATATGGATATGTGAATTTGAAAAGCTTCTTTCTTAAATTAAGGAGAGCTTTAGAGTGCTATGTATGGACTAAAACATGGAATATAACTCAGAAAGATATACAGATGTTAGAGTATCTTTCAAGACTGGACATTTTGTAAAAGCTTATTTATTTTTTTGTAAATAAGTGAAGCTGAGAAGCCCTACTGGCACAGATCTCATTTAACAAGAAACAGTCAAATGATTCCTTAAGATTTGTCTTCTAATCAAGACCTCAAACCTCAGCAGTAGGTGCAGAAATATCCATAGGAAAACGTATTTTTAATTCTCTCAAACTAACATATAAATCCTAGCTTCTTAGTGGGATCAAAGTTTGCCTTTGAGGGACAACTGGTAACAAATAGGACTATGAGAAACATCTTTGTAGAAGCCAACAATGGCATTTTTCCCCAGCTTTCCTCATGGGTTTCAGGTAGGCACAGTTTTATTAATGCGTATGAGTGTCATCAATTGTACCCTGAGAGAGCATGTCCAACCAAGCAGAAATCTAGTTTACATACCTTGCCTTCACCCCTCTGTGACTATTTTGCTCTCTATTAAACGGTTGGTTGGACTCCTAATTAAAAAGAAAAAAACAAAGCCTTCCATTTGCAATAGTTTTGGGGCCTTAATTTCCTTGGAGGTCTTACAGTGTGTGCTGTTGAACATAGCTCAAACATTCACATCTTGGTTATCCTGAAAAAGTACTGCAAATACGATAATGAACTTAACACATGTATCAGCGCGAGAAGTTGGAGCAGTCAACTCCAGCCTTTTGCACTCCTCTTGCAGCAAGAAGTAGATGAACATCCCCCACATGGGAACATCTGTGTAAACACACACTGCCATAGCTATTGAGACATCCTGCCTCACTCCGGCACTATGCTTTGTCATGAGGGGCTGTCACCACCCACTGTGGCCTGCAGCCTTGCAGGATGTTGAACTCTGGAGATGCTTTGTAAGGTGGCAGATGTTTTTCCACAGATGCAATGGGGTGGGGGGGGAAAGAAAAGCTCTGTGGTTACCCCAGTGGAACCAGCAGAAGGTATTGGCAGGTGTGAGACCATCTGGTGAATGTGGCATAGAGGCTTCCTGTTGCATTTGTCTTATTTTAAAGCATGTTGGCAGATTTGTGCACACCTGTAAACTCTTACCTTCTCAGTCCATCTTCTCAGTGAGCTTCTTTGCCAAATACACACCACCACTGCTGTGGCATACTTTGTTTCCTCCTGCAGAGACCATAATCCAGTGGCTCTGACTGCTCTTCAGAAAATACAAGCCAAGGGCTTGCAAAGCCTGACAGAACCGAGCTTGCTACAGAGATGAGAAGTGAAATGAAGTTGTAGTGTCAGGAAAGTGGAGTTCACTTAAGAAAGCTACTCTGTGGTAAAAAATCAGTGTGCTTAATTGTGC
>VYZS01103124.1:0-13302 GCA_013400695.1 Neodrepanis coruscans
TGTAGTAACAGGACAAGAGGAAAATGGATTCAAAATGAAAGAGTAGGTTCGGCTTAGATACTAGGAAAAAAAGCTTTTACTATGAAGGTGGTTAGACACTGGAACAGGTTGCCCAGAGAAATTGTGGATGCCCCACCCCAGGAAGTGCTCAAAGGCCAGGTTGGGTGGAGCTCAGAGCAACCTGGTCTAGTAATAGGTGTTTCTGCCTGTGGCGGAAGGTTTGGAGCCAAGTGATCTTTGAGGTCCATTCCAACCCAAACCATTCCATGATTCTTTTACTCACCCTCTGCATCTACACATACCAAGCTTACAGTACTTCAGCCTTCAGTTTCTTTCAGAGTGTCACATGGGACTGTGTCAGGTTATTGCCACCCTTAAAGATAGAACTTAAAAGGAGCATAAACTAGAAGTATCTTGGGCAGAGCATGCAACCAGGGATGTCAGAGCTGCCAGATTACCAGAGCTGCTGTAAGACTTCCCTATCAGAGGGCAAGGAAATCTGGAAGAGCAGAATTGAGAGAAGAAAAAGGATGGACATTCATTGATCTGTACAGGATGTGGTCACAGGCCATATATTTGGGCTCTCAAATCTCATTAAAATAGCAGAATAAAGTTAGGCATTCATGACCCTTCAAGCTGTTACGTGATCTCATTCCTTAGATGACAGGAAACTTTCCAGTTTCCAGCTCAGATTTATTCTTTGCCCACTTCATACCCATTTGTTCATCTGCCAACATTGTCTTCAGCTTACACAGTTATTTTTCCATTCCTGGCATTTATCTTCCTGATGTGCTCTGCACTTTTGTTCACCTTTCAAAAGCCAGTTGTATGTAGGAATCACTGAAAGTTATATGAGGCCATCCTCCAGATAACCTTCAAGGATCATTCTGCTGAAGACAAAGCCATAGCAAATAACTGCCCACCAAGAGAAAGGCACCTTTGACGTCTCCCTCTAACACATACATGAGTGTTTTTACACTTAACCAAGGCAAAAACAAACTCAGAAGCCTGCCAAAGCAAGCTACTGTACAGTAGCTGCTTATCACACTGGAAAAAACAAAGGAAAAAAATCTGTACAACAGATACAGTAAGCCTGATTAATTATTGCCTTTCAGCAGCATAAAAAAAGTCATGCCAGATACTGTGTGGAAGCTTAAAATAGGAGAACAAACAAGCAAGTTATATATTGCAACAAACAATACCCATTTGGTTCATTGGAAAAAGCACCATAAACTAATAGCTGAAGCAGGTAGTAAAGGGTTATATTTTCACTGTCTTCATACACATTAATATACTCAGGTTTTGCCTTTTACATTTGCTTCATAAGAAAAGATCCCAAAAAACATATATATTTTATAAATAATAATTCACACAATTTATATACTGTTTCTCAGTTCTGCCCATGCTAGCTGGGACACAGTAGTCACAGACTCAAATGAAGACCTTCCTTTACCTATCTATTGGAATAGTGGAATAGTATGCATCTTGTCTTTGCACACCAAAATACATAATGAAGATAAAGAAAGTTTGAGTACAGTCACCTGCTGCCCCGACATAATGTCCCACTTCACAACCCTCCTGTTATGCAGCAGGAGCAGAGGCCCAGCCAAGCACAGCAGGTACTGAGACAAAGAGGAGGCTCTTCTGCTTTTGCATGCTCTGAGCAGCTGCAAACAAAACCTTGGCATCAGCAGGTCACAGCTGTCTATGAAAGGCTAAAGGGTAAAAAAACCTGTTCATAAAGACACTGACAGTGCTTCTTCAAGAAGGAGACACTCTGTATCCTTCTTTCAGAAATTTTTGTGCACTTCAAAATTCATACCAGCAAAATGGGAATAAGTAGCGCAAAGTGAGCTAGTATCTTCCCAATTACTTTACAAGTAGTAAGGGTTATGCAGAAGTTATGTATGACTTTTTTGAAGCCCCCAACTAGTACATAAAGTTTTGTTCATTGAAATCTGTCTCTACAGCTGTTGTATCATTTTTGGACTTTGCTTCTATGCCATAGCTTGCAAGACTATATTGACTTATTTCAGAAGAAACATTTACTGGGGTAACAAATGCTTTAGAGACTGTGGAGGACCTAAAAGAAAATATTTCCATTTGGATTTCCACCGTTTGCTGTACTTAGGTTTAAGAGTATGTAGGTGAAATGCTGTGTTACTTTTTTCAATATTGCTTAAACATGGGAGTCACAGAATACAGCACGCCTGGATAACGTATGAGTATACAGATGGATTCCACACATGGATTCTTCAAATTAACTGTCTGCCTGAGATTTGAGAAGTTTGTTGGACAGAAAATGGAGAAAATAGATAAATTTTATATAATCTTCTGGAAAAGAAAAGGAAATTCTCATTCTCTTTTGTGAGTTTCAGTGGAAAACAACATGAAGAAACAAATCAATATCATTACACTAAATACAGCCCTAAGACAATGTAGGATGTGACAATGCAAGACAATAAAAGCCACTGTTTTTGTTTGAAAAAACAAGATTACAGAACTGCCTGAAAAGAAGATTACAGAATAAAAGATATTATTGATGAGACACACAACACCTCAGAGCCTTTAAAAAGGGCAGTGGCAATCGTGAAAGCAATTTTTTTTTTCCTAGCATGAGCTGAAACTTTGGCATGTTATAGACAGCTCTTATCTACAAAAACAAAATGAAACAACATATAAAAGGGTTGCTGTGGAGAAGGTTACTCCATCCCAGAAAGACCCAATAGACCAGTTCAAGTAAGGGAGCAGAATTTGGTCGCTCTTGGCTTGTTAACAAACTTTTCAACCAAAATAAATGAGAAATTAAACATAAGTTTGAAGTTAAGAGAAGGTTTTGTTTGTTTTGATAGAAAGCTACTTGAAAGTACCTGATCATCATTTATTGGAATAGCAACAAAGTAATTCGGAGCCTCTCGTGGATGTTTCTTAGACACTTCTTGTCCTGGATCTTCCACCATTCCCTTGGGCTCTCCTTGAATACCACCTTGCTCCTGCCTCATCTCCATAGTTCTTTGGCCTTCCTTTTGTGGGGGCAGATCAGTTTTCAGCTGTTCCTGATCCCGGCTCTGATCCTGCAGATGCTCCTCTGTCACCATTCTGTTCAGGTCTGCTTCGTCTCCAGCCTCTATCTCCTCAACTTCTGATTTTTCCTCTTCATTCTGGTCCCGATGGGGTTTTGCCACTTCTCCCTGATCCTGCTTTTGGCTTGGCATGCCCTGCGGCACCAGCTCCACCACAGCCAGCTCTCTCTCAGCTTCAGATCTTGTCATTGGCTCTTCCTGATTTTGTTTTGGGGTCCACTGTTCTCCATTAGCCAATTCTTCCTCACCTTGGTCCTGAAGGCAAGTTACCTCTTCTGGGTCACAGACCAGCTGCACCGTGACCTTGATGCCAGCAGTACCTTGTCCCCACTCCTGAGGCGCTATTTGTACAGTTACACATGGAAGAGATGGCCCTTGACCCTGTTGCTGTAACTGCACCTGGACAGTCGTTGATGGGGCCTCCCATCTTGGGCTTGGCTTCTGAGGCTGCACCTGCACAGTCACCTCTGGGCATTCCCACCCCTGGCTCATCTTCTGGGACCGCACCTTCACAGTGACTGCTGGACCCTCCCACCTCTGGTCTGTTTGTTGTGGTCCCATGTCTGGGGCCATGTCTCCTTGCACTGTCTCCCTCTGTGGCTGCACATGGATATCATTCCCTCCTTGGCGCTGCTGAGCAGTGGGCAGCGGCTGTGCTGCTGAGAGATGGCCTCCTCCTTGCCCCAGCTGTCCTGGTGAGGGAAGTTGCTGAGCTCTCTCTGGACTGTCATCCACCTGAACGTGCTTCTGGACTGCCTCTTGATGCCAGCTCCTACACAACTCCCGTTTTATCACCTTCATCCTATAACACCAAAGCGTTCTCCTCTTACGCTGGGTATTCTTCAAGATTCTCCACCTCTTTCTCTGGGGCTTGAAATGCCTAATTGAAGGAACTGGAAGAGAAAAAAGACAAAGTTCAATGGCTATCAAAAAATATTTTTACACTAGTCCAGTATTGGTTCAGCTCTGCAACTAGATTCACTACAGGGAGTTCCAACCAGGTCAAACAGCTTTATCTAAAACCTCTGCAGAGCCTGCCTGAAGACTGAACCACTGCTTCTAGTCACTATATTGTGGTCTTGACTTCTGCTCTTGCCCTGATTATGTCTCCCGTACTTTAAGGCATGAGCATGCCATTTCACAGTATGCAGCAGTATAGGAACATCGGCTTTATCAAGGGACTGCAGTTAAGTTGCTTGGAGGTAGTTACTTAGAGATTTTAATTTAGAGAATAAACTAAGCCCAAGCCTCAGAAGCCAAATACATCCAGAAACAAGATAGCCAATGAAGATCTAGTCTTCTCTAACTGCAATGTGTCATCATCTAATCAAACCAGCAGACATTACTTTTTTCTTCCCATACATTATAGGTTTTTTCTACAGCGAACTCCTGCCACATCCTCATTTACTTTGACATCTCCCATTTACCTCATCTTATTTCCTTCTCTTCTGCAGTAAAGTTGCAGGGGAGATGCTTTCCTCATCCATACTGCTTGGATAAAAGCAGAGAAGGCACTGAGAGCAAAAGGGTTTTTCTTCTACTTGTTTCAGAGGCAAATTCCACAGAAGCCCAGAGAACCAAGAACATTTCCCCCTCAGTCAGTGCAGCTCAACTGCACTGAAGAGAAATGCTACTTTAAGAAAGCGTTTGCTTTTTATTCTGCAGACCAAACTGGATTCATCTATATGGGAAAAATGCACCAGACCTCAGATTATGACCTGCCTTGCCTTCAAGTCTTTCCTAGTGATGGCAGCACTGAGGTTTTTTTTCCCCCCTGAAACTATGGAAAGGTAGGCAGATATATTTTTCATAAACCTGTTCTCCAAGACAACCAAAATGTTTGTTCAGATTTTGCAGGAAAACTAGAACCCTTCCCACCCCCACAAACCCCACAACCATGAAAAAAGTCAAAATTAAATAGAAAAAGCCTAAAAAAAAAAATCACACAACCTCCATATTTTATACTCAGCAATCTAACACACAGGTAATACAGAAATCGCCTTATTAAAAAAACTGTCATAAAACAAACTTATTTTTGCAGTGGGCTAAAGATGAAAAGCTTACAAAATTCACACTGAAGCCATATGAATACTATTATATATTCCTTCCAGAATCCAGATGTGGGGGTGTTGTTCTATAGGACAGGCTAGCTTTAGAAGGAGATTTTAATACCTACATATATTTCATATGCAATTTCACTAATCAGATATCTAAATTTCTTGTATTCTATTACCCTTTAAGAATCTTGTTGACTGTTTGTCAAATCTAAAGCCTTAAAGAGACTAACAAAGACTTTTAAATGCAAGAGTCCACATGTCTATAGAAATAGACCAATTCTATCTCCCTGGAAATAAAACACTGTAGACATAAACTGATTATAAAATTAGCTATTACCCATGATATTTGTTTCTGGGCTTCAGCAGAAGATTTTGTCCTTCTAGAAGAGTGTTTAATCAGGGATATGACAAGTCCCTGATCAGCTAGATGATCTTTAATGAAAAGCATAATCTAATATAGTGCTTCATCCTGAAACAGCATGAAACTTACTTTCAAATATCTCTTTGACATCATCTTTGACAAAAAGCTCTGTCAAGGCTTTCATGTCTTAACTGTCCAAGTGAGAACCTGGAAGAGAAGAACAATACTGAAGTCTCCCAGAGAATCCCTTTCAACTATATAACTGCTGGAGAACATGTGCATTTTTTAAGTACTTGTAATGGGATAGCAGCTGCTAATACACCCTTACACAGCAAAGACAGAAACAGAACAGCTCAGTTCAAGGATAGAAAGATATTTCAGTGCCCTTTATAAGATAATGGATAACTTTAATGGTTTTCAATACACAACACCAAGGTTGTCTTGACAATATTACAGTTCTTTCCCTACAGTATCTTGCTCTTAAACATGTATTGCTTCATATGTGCACATTTACCGCAATTTTTAGTTGATAGTCCCACCAACTAAAAGGAATTACAGCTGCAACTGTTACCAAGCCATCCCTACACTGTTTCCAGCCACTGTGTATCTGTCAAGAATTATGGGCTCAGGATTTTTCCACCTTACTTAGTACAACCTGAACTCCTCATTGGGGTCTGATTAAGGAGCAGCATCTTGGTTCTTCAAACATTTCAGCACCTGTGTAAAATAAAGTGGCTGGAGATGCTGAGAGCTAGCAGCATCCCAGAAGGTCCCAAGCTCTTCCAAAGTCTTCCCTTCAACTGTCATTCTGAGTCCTGCTAAGCCATTTAACCCAGGTGAAAATACCAAATACTTGTTCACCTGCAACATGCTCCAGTGCAAGGCATGCAGCCAAGAGCCAAAGACTGAAGTCTATACATGTAAGAAAGGTTCCTGCCCCCATGGCACTTAAAGAGCCCCAAAACACACCCTTAGGAGAACCTGCAAAAAGCTGAGAGGCTACCCACATGCATCCCAAATATTTAAACTATGAAGAAAGAACTTTCTTTAAATAAATTGTTTATTCCATTTTCAGCCTCTTGAAAGAGCTCATGCTGACATTTGTATCCCAGCCAGGAGCTCTGAAACAAGAAATGCACAAGCTCCTACGGCAAGCTTCCCCCCATCCTCTGTCACATGGCAAGTCTGAAAACCGACACTAACTGTGACTAACAAGCATCACCCTGGATCAAAAGGGTTCAGAAACATCCAGAAGGAAAGCAGACCCATTTCATTTAGCCAAAGACCACAATCTTTCTGATACTTTTCACAATCTCGAAAGAATCAAATGCCCAAAGCGGATAATACAAAATTCAACTCTGTTGCTCTAAGCTTTAATTCTAGTATGAAACAATTCCCCTTCACACAATGGACTGCATTGCAGGTGTTAAGCTCCCATACCATACAGAAACCCCACAAGACAGGCAACATTACCTTCTACCCAGAGAAGTGCCACAGGACTGGGTAACACTGCCCCCAGTACCTCTGACAGGTGACACTGAAGCCTGATAAGCCACTTTGCCTCATGGAAAACAGCCTCTCTGCACATTAAAAAAAGACATGAGGATCGTTTTTTGCTTCATCAGATAGGTCAAACTCCTCAGGTGTGACAGTAACATTGAAGTTTGGGAAGCCCAGAATAAGTATCTATTTAGGGGCCTTACTTTCTGCACAAGTACTGTCCCTTGCTACTCAGTTACAGGAGAGCAGGATACAGATGCAATTCAGCAACTACAGGGCAGACTTGCATCCCAGGTACAGAGAGGTAGCTTAGAATACTGGGGATAAAGGAAAGCCTCACCAGGTCCTGATCAGACATAAGCACATGCCCACTGTAATAATTCATCTCTTGTGATTTACCCAAGATCTGAATGGATTCCTGGGCCCTCAGTACTCCCCCCATTCCTCTTTGCAACAAAGCTATCAGTTTACTGAAATAACTTAATGTACACAAAGCAAAAGGCATTTGAAGCAAGCAGACCTGGGTGCTGCAGGAAAAGTTTCTCTCTAAACAATACTGCCCTCTGGCAATCCATGCCTAAAACATCTGACCCATCCTGCCTTGCTAGAAGGCTGTAGTTATACCAGTTACTTTTTGCAATCTTGTAATGTATTTATGCAGTCATCAGGCTTTATTACCCCCTCAAAAACAATAGCATGCTTTTAGGACTAGACATATCAGATACCCGTTTTTCTTGCCAAGATGCCTTTTCAGCATTCAGCTCCCCTAGTGTTTAGGGGAAAATGAAGCAACAGGTCAAGAAATCTACTATAAACACTCTGAAACAGTATTCCTGTATGAAGCTGCAGCATCTAAGTCATCACTGTATGCTACAAAATCTGTTCATTTTATTCTCCATCAATTAAACCTAAATTGAATTAGACCAAAAGAAAGCAAATTTTTGAGCCCAAGTTCCTCCCCCTTACCAGCTTAATTCACATTCATGAGTTTGAAATTTTGTTGCAGTTGATGAGAAATGGTAGCAAGACAAGAGGAATCAAATTTAAGTACAAAATTCATCTGTACAATATGACTTCAGGTAGAGAATTATTTTACTGAGGCATATTTTACCCTGTCTCATCTTACCTTTCACTAGATATTTAACACAGGGACACAAGAAAGGTGAATGTGGGAGGAAATAGAGAGCCACAGGCAATTAACTCAGAATACAAAATAAGTGATCAAAAACATCAATATTCCCTGGTTTGTACCTACATTTTTTTCACAGTCTAAGACCAACACACTAAGTCAAGCAAATTATTCAGTAGCCTTCTTTGTGTTAGCATTACCTGTTAATCAAGAGGCACTGAAGGTCAAGAGTTTCTTGACATTTTAATATATTAGCTCCATTTTCCCCATATAAAAGTAGCAAAACAAGGTAACTCACACCTCTTAAAACTGATACAATATTTGATGCTGTCTATTTTTCTCTGACTAGTAGCTGAATTAACAAATGAGTACAGCATTCCAAGCTGCTATTCAACAGTAGACTGCTAAATCCTTAACAAGACTAAATTTAAAGAGTCTGTTCACCTACAAAGGTGAGGAAAAGGAAAGGGGGTAGAGAGTCAAAATAAGAAAAATGGGAGCTCTGAATTGAATAATATGTGTTTTGTGGAAAGAGTCAAAAACATCCACCCTTCACAGAGACAATATGTATTTTACAAAGATACTTTTTCCTTAGTGGCTAATTACCATTCTGCACTTTGTCAGATCACAGTGAATGAATTGTTCCCAGAGTGCAGATGAAAGATAAGAAATGCTTGACTAGTATTTAATGATCTACCATTACCATATCTATATGCAACTAGAATTTTAGCATTTAACATGCAGTATACATACAATAATGACTACAGCGCCTTAAAGACCATTACTGCTTGGTGGAGAAGGAAAGCCAACACTACCATTCCTCTGAAGTGGAATGCAGTTACTAGCTTTTAAATTATGGTGTGTAGCTTGCTTTATTAGCCATTGTTTAAAACAGTATAATTAGAAGAAGCGTTAGATACGCAAGACAAAGCATCCTCCCTTAAATAATATATGCTCCCATGTGTGTTATAGTCATTATACATTGTATTAAAGAGGTTTTGTAGAAGTTCCTTTACAGTGACTAAAATACAATGATTGTGCCACTTTCCCACTGTAGCAAAAAACAAATATACCCATAAAATGTCCCAGTCATTGCTTTTCTTATGAAGATGTCTGAGGAACTATTAAATAGCAATTATCTTGGATGCTGTACTGATCTTTTAGGTGTAACAGAAGCAGATATTCTGTACCTTCTTAGTTGGTTTAATTGTAATCCCTACTGTCTCCCTCCCCCTAGCTCCAAGTGAAGCAAAACTCAGTTAATGTACAATTCATCTGGCCACATTAGCCTGCATTTCAAGTACATCTTTATACTCCCTATAACGAAACAAGACTGTTACCCAAGATAAGCTTAAATAATTTGCATAAGATAATCAGCACATACTTAAGATTACTTTGATTTTTGGCAGGCATATCATTTCTGCAAGCAAACATTCTTTAAAAAGCTAGGATTCAATCACTTCTGGCACATGAGTAACTAAAATACCAGGACAGAAGTAATAGTTAAAAAGGATGACATTACATGCATTAGCTGCTCTCCAGAATGCCTTGCAAGGGTGTCCTGACTCCATTACTCCTTCACAAGGACAGCACATAAGCCCCCATTAAACAGACAGGTGGGAGATCTAAACTCAAGACTGATTTGAAAAAACCCTCTTCTGATAACCAAGGTTTCCTCTGCTCCTACTTAGGTAGAAGATTCAGATCAGGCCCTTGACACTTGGGCACCCTGAGCTGCCAGAAGTTCAACCAGACCTGGTACTTCCGTTGCTCTATGGTATCATCAATTCTGAATTTCACGGACCAAGTGAGCTCCACACAGAACAGAAAGCTCTTCCACAAATGCGTCTGTCTTTATATAAAAGCACTTCTTGTCAGATGTACGAAGCCTACAGCTGTGAGTTTTTGACAGCATAGCCCAGATGCCTTACTCTATCACAGACAATTTCTTGTTGCACTTCCATATATTTTGTTATCTCAGCAGTATTTCACAAGTCAGAATACTTTAAGCGTCTGCTTTTCAGCTATCAATTAAGGAGATAATCTCTAATCCAAAATACAGTGCATTACATCATCTCAATCTGTTTACGATGGTCTCCCAGTAGCATCCAGCCACAATGACTGCCTGCAAGCTAAAGGATTTACTCAGTAAATTAAAGACTCTCCTTAAGTATCTCATATCCACTTCAAAAAGGAAATATGGATTATTTGCTCATTTAGAAAAAAGTATTCTACAAGCACACAAGAATACCTGGAAGTCTTCATCTTAAGTGACTATCTAATCTAGGAGATAGAAAATACCATGTTTAAACATCTAAGATTTCACAGATTTTAATTTATATATATTTCCAAACCATGCATGATCATCCAGGCCACTTACTGTGAGGTCCTTAGTTCACACCTGCCTTGCTAATCAGCCAATTATACAAACACTATTCAGACAAGAATTATGAAAGACACAGGGTAACACAGAAGGAAGGTACAGGTAGAAGGCATTACAGCCAGGGCATCTATCAGGTGTGCAGCAATTGCTGCAAGAGAACATCTCGCCACCACACAGCATCCAGTCCTTCTTCAGCCACAGCAGCCTGGGCTGCAAGGTGGGCTAGAGGCAGGCACAGGGCTGCTGAAGGTCAGCATAGTCTTCTCCAGAGACGCATGTGAGGTGTCAGAGATAGCATCTCAAAACCAGAAAAAAAATCACCTAATCTTATTTTTTTTATATTTACTTGGAGACTGGAAATCATTTTATGGAAATAAAACTGCATCTATTTTACAAATATCTCTAAAAAATCTTCATTAAATAAAGAATAATAAGTTATTTTAATCTTGAACTTGGTTGCTAGACTTACAATTGCCCCAAAGATGTAGCAAGTCACTAGTTTTGACACTTAGCAGAAGGTCTGGTTGGTACCTATTGTATAAACAAAAATATTAGCTGAGATTTATTTCAGAAGTCAGGCTATGGAAGAAATTATACTTTTGGTATATTAACAAGTGTTTTGTATCAGTAGCTTAAATATTTCTTTACAAGTTAACTGTCTTTCACTTTATCAAAGTATTTAAAGCTGCATTTTCTATTGGTTTTTTTTTGAGAACTGCAATATTTATCTGACAGGAAATCTGAAGATTTTTCTATAACACTTAAGAATCTCTATGAAACACACCTCCTTGGGAAGTTTTTAAACACATTTAATAAAAACGATATTGTATATATGTGTATGTAAACAGAATGAACCATTGAATCACAACTAGGATGATTTTTCTGCCATGTTAACACACAGTTCTGCAGAGTCATGCTCCCACTGCAATTCACCCTGCTCTGAGGGACTGAAGATCAATCAGATATGAAAAGGTAATGCTCTTTTCTTCCCAGCCTCCCTACCTGTACCCTCAAGGGCTCAGGAAAAATCAATGTATATGTATGGTCCAAGATAGTGCTTCCATTTCAATAAGTAGCTCACATTATGCATGCCTTCTGTTATAAGAACACAGATCCTTCTTCCAAAAATTATATAAAAGCATCTGAGCAGGGGGATGGAAACTGTGACGTAAGAGGCAGCCGGTGGAAAGACATATGGAGGCAGAGAAATCAGAAAGATATCAGCAGTTGGCAAATCTCCTCTTACATTTCACATTCGTATGCTCACCACATTTAGACACAAAGACAGCACACTCCAGCACCAGAAGCTGAGGCTGTTTTTTTGCATTCTCCAAAGAAGCACATGCTATTATTGACATAGCCCCATACAGCACAATCCTACATTGCCAATCTAAATTTTGTATTAAAGCCAGAAATACTGACAGCCCACTGGACTGTAGTGAAATGATACAACATATTACTAGTATAACTTCATGCAATTATGAATTGTCAACTACCATTCAGTTTATACATTACCTTTATCCTGGGAGATGAACAGAACAAAGAGTTTGTGAGACTTCACTTATGAAGAAATTTTCTTCTTATTGGTGGGTATAAGAGAAGTTATCCCTAAAGCTCCTTTCATTATTCATTCTAGCAAGAAGATGCTTATTAAACTTTCAAAATCTGTGTTTTAGTCTGGTTTGGTTTAGGTGGGATTTTTTTGTGGTTTGATTTTATTTTTTTTTGTTTTTTTGTTATGCAGGGGAGTGTAGAGGATATTGGGTTTTGTCCTTGTTTGGTTGGGATTTTTTGTGGGGGTGAATGGGGTGTGGAAGGATGGGGAATGGGATATATTTCTACATGCATTACTGCAATATGACCAATGGGGAGAGTCAAGAACTACTGCTCTTATGTCACAAAACACATACTGTAACATGCCTCTGCCAAATCCTCCTTGTAGTCCTGGGAGACAAAGCAAAAAAAGTAATTTCCTTCAATGACAACGAGGGAGCTAAGAGCAACCTACTTCCAGCTATCACTATGAAAGCTTACTTGGACTGCAGATCTTAAACCCTAAAACCACTGCGGTGATTTTGTTCTGGTTTCTCTTTTAGCAGGATATATTAGGCTGGAATGACCCCTCCACATACAGAGGAAAGTAACAACCTATAGCATTTTCACCAGTTTTCTTGGGATGAGTTAGGAAACAGGGCTTGCAGAAGGACAGGGAGAAAGGCTACGTCTGATTGCCTCCCAACAAGCTTTCACGAGGAAGTCAAAGTCGGAAGCACAAATTTAATCTGGTACTACGACATGTTACTAAATGATACAATCTACCTGGAGTTAAGTTTAGCATGAGACATGATTTTGGACAGAGCCCAGTTCTGTACTTAGTTTTTCAACTTACTGTCCTCAGAAGCAGATCACATTGCATGCAGAGCTTCTCTCCTTTCCATCCCCAAACTGTTTTCCTTAAAAAACACATCATATCAGGATATTCCAGGTAATGCATCTTTGACAAATGTAACAGCAAACAACTGACCTCACTGCAGCTTATTAGCTCCATTAACTAAACTCATGGGTAGTTATCAACCATAATGTGTTTTGAGCCTTCTGCTTCCTACAGTTATGGAAACAGACATGACTTCTTAAGCATCCATCAGGAAGTTATTAAAGCACACACACTCACAGACACCCCAGTGCAGCAGGAACAAATTAACTGCTGACATATATTATTTGATTGTTGTTGAGTCTTCAAAGAAATGGCAATCCTGAAAGACAAGTTTTCCATGAATGAAATCTTAATT
>VYZS01103324.1:6936-18177 GCA_013400695.1 Neodrepanis coruscans
AAAAATATTTTCATTTTTGTTCTTTTCTTTACACTGTCAATTTTCTTGTAACTGTTGCAGTCTTTTCAAATGGAATATTTAGTTCTTTTGCGGGAATAGAATTAAGCAAGTGATTCGATAATGTTGTAATTAAAGGTGCATTACCCTTCAGTCTTTCAGTTTAAGTATTAGAACTTACTGTATTGATTTTATTTGATCTTACTCCTTTCTAGTCCTGACCCTTTTACCTTTGATCCTGGTATCTGTCACTCTACCATCCTAGCACATCAATCAAATTACTGTCTTAGGATACCTTTTTTTTTTTTTTTTNGAGAACTTTTGGCTATGCTATTAATAGTAAAGTTGTTTTTCATAATCCCAAATAGGGCATACATTTCTGGATCCTTCCTTCTTTGATAATATTTCCTGCCTGTGTTCCTAGCTGCAATACTAATTCCTTATCTGTGTTTTGTCATGAAGGGATATGCTAGTACAGCTGAAGAGAAATGGATACTGGTGGGCAACTGTGCCAGCTCTAAGCCAGAATAGTTTTAAATGATTTGTCCTTCATCTCTTTGTTTCCACTGTTTTCCATTCAATAATACCCAATTCAGATGGACAAAAGGAAAAGAAATGAGATGTTTAAGATCACTAAGGTCTGGAGAACTAGAACACCAAGACTGCAAAGTACACCAAGACTTCTCTGAGGCAATACATAGGCCTTTTACATTATAACTTTCATAAAGGAGCAATTTAAACAGGGGAGTAGAAGAATAGCACANTCTATTCTAAATAGTCCAAATCTTGGTGAGCTGCATGACTAATATTAAAAAAAAAAAACAAAAAAAAAACCAACAACAACAAAAAAACTCCTGAAAGATTTACTAGCTATCCAGAAGGTACTGGGGGGTGATCTAGCCTGAGCCATTGACTAATATCACCAAATGGCCTTTTACTGGTTGTTTGACTTCTTTGTGCCTCAGCAAGTTCAGCTGGAAATAAAGCAAGACTTCACTGGAAACTAGAGTTTGAGTGTAAACTGTGGTTTCCCAGATAAATAAATTACAAAAGAAAGTTTTAAAGGAGTCACACAGCCAGTGTCTAGCACTTGAACAGACAACGGGTAACAAAAACCGTATGTGGGAATGCTGTGTGGCAATGCTGCAGTTCTACAGATTCCCTGTCCAAATTTGCAAATGATTTAAACAGTCCTTAATGCTGAGCCTTTGAAATTACAGCAAGCCAAGATACAATTCCCTTGGGGCAGGACCCAATCACAGCAGCATTACTACCAATTGCAATAAGATATTTTACAGAGTAAGTAAAACTTGATGGCAGAAGTGTGCAAAAATGTATCTGTTCATACCATAAATAAGTATGAATCTAGTCATTACTTTTCTTCATATAACTTTAGTTCCCATTCGTAAGCATTTACTCAAATTAACTATCCCAGTGAGTTCAGTGGGGTTTTCCTTAGTACTATGTAGTATGGCAAATTGGAGGATGGCCCTGCATTGGCTAGTGACTGAGGTTTTGAACATTTTCTTCCAGATTTAGACATGTAAGTAATCATTTAAGTTTGGGCAAATGGAAAGCATTGCCCAGGCAACTGGGAAAAGCATACAAGGAAGGCTGAATCGTAAAGGTCCCAGCTGAGCAACTTATCTTAGAGATCTGAACTACAGTCAATTCTTTTAACTTTAATACAGAAGATATTCTAGAAGCCTATAATCTCTGATAAGATCTACTTTAGCACTCAGTCTCAGACCGCTTGCTACCATAAGGGCATTCACAATTTTAACATAGTTAGTTATGTCTCATTGCCAACCAAAATTGATATTTGGATCTCAATGCTTCAAAATAATTAGTCTACTTTTTTCAAACTCACAAAATTTGTGGAACTCAGGAGATGCATGTTGTGATGGAGGAAATGTGCTACACTCAGTGCATTTTGACTTCATTCCTAGTAGCTCATAAAACTCGCTGCCAAAATTGAGACCTATAGCAATCTAGTGGAATTTAATAGATATATATTCCAGATCCACTCAGGAATTTTGCACCCTTTCTCTTCAGGACTCTGTGCTTGACCTCTTCTTCAAATTATCAACATGCTGGACTCCACTTGGACCCTGCTTGTTTCACATTTGATTGATGATACGCAGCACCAAAAGAAGACTATGAATGGTGTCAGGGAGCCTATAACTCATATGACTGTCACTATGGAGACACTTCAGTCAGAATTGTGGTACCTGCTGATAGCTTAGCCGATTTCCCACTGTACCATGCTCCCTTTCACCCCTTTGTAACTCACATCAAATCCCACCAACACTATATTTCATCTTCCTCACACTAGTACTTTTCAGCAGAATATCCCTGGCAGAAAGAATGTGACTGTCAGTTGCTGTGAAACACTGTCTTGCTGGGAATCTGATTATTTGGCAACCAGCATTTAATTACTTCAGAATTGTTCTGAATTGTTTCCACGCTGGTCAAAGCTAGAGAGTATTGCCAGCAGACACAGATGGAGTTGTCAAGAAAATGTGAAGTGCTGATATGGCCACGTGCAGTCTATGACTCACAGTAGAGAACTATCCTCGGTAGATCAGCAGAATCTAGCCTGACAATTCTGTCACTGAGAACAGAGTCACTTGGCTTATGCAAACATTAGCAATATTTATGTGACTCACATGATTAAGAATCAGACAAAAGACCTCTAGATCATTACTTTTAGAGTGCAATTTACATGTCACTAGTTCAAAGGAATTTTAACTTGAATCAGCTAATACAAGGGCAATGCAAAGCAAAGCTCCTTTCTACTTCTGAATTAAAGTAGATTTTTATCTTATACACTGAATACAAAAGACTTTTAAGGTGGGTCTTGTCAGACAGACACTTGCATAGGCAGAGCTCCATAAGGTACTGGAATAACACCAGAAGAAATTGTTCTCAAGTTTGTCAAGAGCTGGACAGAAGCAGGTATTGCAGTACAGGTAGCACCTGCTGTGATCTGTTGCTATAATCCCAGTTTTCCTTCTCCTATTTTATTTACCTCAATTTATTTACTGTCTAGACAACAGATAGCACAGGCCATTCTTGTGAGTGGTCCTCGCCCTGGCTGTACATTTGTCTGAGGAAAAAAAAATTCTTGATATACACACAGTTCTAGACCTGGTTGCTTTCATGAGAGTTAATCACAATACAATCTCCGAGCATGTGTGAGTGAGTTGCATTCCAGACTGCTGGCTATCTATTGTTTTCCTCCTTGCTGTGTGAAAAAAGAAATTCTGTATATAAAAAGCCTGTTGGGAGAAACGTGCTTTTATTCCCCAACAGTGAGCAGATGGCTCACAGATTTTGTGCATCATTTGTAAATTATTTCAAAGTCTATTTATCTATTCCAAAGAGATTACTGGAATCTACATCTGCATTTTCATGTAATTGTTTCCATGTCACATGAATGAGACATAAGAGAGTTACAAAGGAAAGATGATCACCTATAACATAGCTGGCTGACATCTGAAAGAATTTGGGAACCTACCTACGAAAATCTTTCTAACTACACCTCTTTACTTTTATTACTTTTTAATAATTTTTTTTCAGGGAATAACTAGAAATCAGTGTTGCTGAAAAGTCCTCAAGATGATACATTCCTAAATCACAGAAATTAGGACAGCAGGTATCTCAAGAGAGATAATCTATTCCAATCTATGAAGGTAAAGCAAGATCAGTTCCTCTCAAAATAGCCCTGACAGATACGGTTTACCTTTTTCTACAAAACCTTAGAAGAAAATATGAAAATTTTACTGATTATCAAAATAAAAGAGGAAGGAAGAAATACAAAGTATTATGAACTTCGAGAGATTTCATCTTAGCCACAAATCAAGACGTTTTTAGGATGTGAAAAAACAGGAAAATTTTATATTATCATGATCATAACAATTTTCAGGACCATGACAATCTTGCTCTTTCTTCAGTGCAGACTAAGTAACTTGTCAATGTGTGGAGACAAAATGTTTTCAAGCATCTATTTGGTTCCTAAGATGAGGAAGCTAGAGACAGGATCTCTTCAAAGGTGACTTCAGAGATAGGTCAAAGGTAGATCAATAAGAGGATGCAGAATGATTATAGACAACCACATAGTATCAGACAGATTCTGGAGTGACCTTGAATAAGTCAACACCAAAAGACTGCTTTGAAAAAGATATCAGGACCAGCCTCAGATCCTATGATTATAAGATATCTTTGGGACTGAACTCAACATATCTCCTAAGAAAATATCTGAATGATGAAAGGCTGGAGACATGCTGGGTAGAGCAGGTCAAGAGAGCTCTTTCATGAAGGTGTCTAATTTAAACAAATTTTTTTGCCGTAGTGAAATGCAAGTCATAACCCTCTCAGCTCAATCATTGTTGATGAAATCATGACGCAGTTCGATAGAGGGAAGTTGAAGTCAGATTTTAAAATTAAATTAAATTAAATTAAAATAAAATAATAAAATAAAATAAAATAAAATAAAATAAAATAAAATAAAATAAAATAAAATAAAATAAAATAAAATAAACTTTTAAAAGCATTATCAATTAATTCTGTCATAAAGGATGTACAAATCAACATGATTGTTTAGTTATACCATAATAATTGGGAGAAACTTTTTGGTTAGTTTGGCAAGAGCACTGAGATCCTCACTAAGATATGATAATTCTAGTGATTTACTTCTATACATTATTTTTATATCAGTCTGTAGAATAAAGATCGGAAGTTTTCCAAAGAACAAAAAGAGGTAATAATTTTACATAAAGACTCTTTGTTGTGAATGGGGACATGGATCTGGTTCTCTTGGTCACACTTTTCCAAAATCATGCTTATGAAGTCCAAACCTTACACCTGGCTTGCTAGATACAGGTGGGCTACACCTGTCTAAAAGGGGCATGTCATAGGGTTAAAATCGAAAGCAAAAACGATCTCTGTTGCTGCCGCGTGGGCCGGCAGCCGGGCGAAGGTGGTGGTGGTGGGGAACGACCCTTTTCCCCCTGCCCGCTCGGACCAGGGGGCCGCCCGCCGCCCGCCGCCCGCCGCCGGCTCCTCCACGCCCTTCAGCCCCAGCGAGAGTGGCAGCGGCAAGAGCGGAGGCAGCGAGAGTGGCGGCGACAGCTGGATGGCCCCATGGAGCAGCGGGGGCTGTGCTGGGGCATGCTGTGCGGCCGCGCTGCCGCTGCCTATGCTGCTGTCCTGGACACCCCAGCCGAGCCCCGGGGTTTGGAGACCCAAGCCGGGCACGGTGGCTTGTGCCTGCGGTCCGAACCATGGCGGATCACATGAGCCCGGGGCTTCTGGACTGCCCGGCACTTTGCCGAGCTGGCGTCGNCCCGGCACTTTGCCAAGCTGGCGTCGCGAGGCATCCAGTGTGGTGACGCAACCGACCCCGGAAAAGCCAGCGGAAGCGGCGCAGGCTACAAGTCAGAGCGGCGGCAGCGGGAACGGCGCCGGGCGGGCCCTGCGCGGGTTGGTGCCGGACCCGACTAGCACGTGGCGCTGGCAGCGTCCGCCATCACCAGATATGCTGTCCCAGCGAGCACGTAGCTTCCAGCTGGCTGCGGTGTCTTCCCGTGAGCCACTGCAGACACAGGGTGGGCCCCCAGGACAGCTGACCAATGAGAAAAGGGCCAGCCCTGGGGATCCATCTGGGCAGGTGCGGATTGGGACCTCCCTATAAAAGCGAAGGATGGCCGGCCATTTTCCCCTCTTCGGCTTTGGACGTGGTAGTGGTAACATCGCCTCTCATCGTCACCGGGACATACGTCCACGTGGAGATCGGGTGGGGGATTCTGCTGCGGCGGTCTGGTGGGTATTGCCTGCAGGAGGAGCCGTTTTCTTTTTTTTTTGATCACATTTTTTCGTGAATAGGTTTTTCTTTTCTTTCCTTTTTTTCTTTCTCTTTTGGAGAGGTGGGGTGGACTTCCTTTTTCTCCATTTGCATTCTTCCTTGTGGATTTTGGGGAGGCGGATTTTCTTTCCTCGGGGAGGGGGGTTGTTTCTTCCCTTTCGTTTTTGTTTTTTTTTCCTTTGTGGGTTTTTTTTCTTTCCCCCTGGGGGCAAGTTGTCTGGCTATTATCAGTGGCTACTGCCTGGGGCCCAAAGACCACATCTTTTTCATCAGCAATAAATCCCTCCCTGGGCTATCGGGAAGGGGAGGGAGAGGGGCGCGCGTGGTTTCTAATTTTTCTTGAGTGTTTCTCCTTTAGTCAAAGCCGGGCAGAAGCTCGGGCTGCTAAGGGGGTCCTCAGATCGGCCACGTGCTCCCTCTATATACCCCGGCGTCTCTCCAGAGGGGCCCAGAGAGAGACCAGCACTATTTCCAGAGTGTCCTCATCCCAACACGGGCCCTGGGAAACTTAATTTGTTTTGTTTGCACTTTATTTGTCTGGTTTTGTGTGTGTGCGAAATAAACTGTCTATTTGTGTGTTTTCTTCATTTTGGGGTGTGTTTGTGGCTTCTCTCGGAATCCCTTGTCCAAAACCACTAAATTTGTGGTAAAACCACAACAGGGCAAAAGATTTTTAGCCCATGAGTTCGCAGGGCTCATTGAGAGGGCTTTAAACTAGGTTTGAAGGGGGAAGGGTTAGGGTTACGCTGAACATTGTTCTTTCAGCAGGTTATTGATGGTGGCAAACTTAAATCAAAAGTGACAACCCAGCTGAGCTGAATGTATTCTAATGCACAATGTGTGGGCAACAAACAAGAAGAGCTAGAAGTCCTGGTACAACAGGAGGGATATGGTATAGTTGCCATCACAGAAACATGGTGGGATGATTCATGTGACTGGAGTGTTGTACTGGATGGATACACAACACTGTTCAGGAAAGGTAGGCGAGGGAGAAGGGGTGGAGGGGTGGCCCTTGACACCATGGAGCTTGAGACTAAGAATGATCAGGTTGAGTGTTTATAGGTTAAGGTCAGAGGGGCAGCCAACAAGACTGACATTGTGGTTGGAGTTTGTTATAGGCCACCCAACCAGGAGGAAGATGTCGATCTTTATGAGCAGATGGAGGGTCTCTCAAGATCACCAGCCCTTGTTCTTACAGGTGACTTCAATCTCCCAGATATTTGCTGGGAACTCAACACAGCAGAGAGGAGGCAGTCCAGAAGGTTTTTAGAATGTAGTCTGGAAAGCGGAGGCTTAGAGGAGACTAACAAGGTGCTTCCTACAACTACCTTAAGGGAGATTGTAACTACACAGGGGTCAGTCTCTTCTCTCAGGCCCCCAGTAACAGAAAGAGTGGACACAGTCTTAGGCTGCGTCAGGGGAGGTTTAGGCTGGATATTAGGAAAAACTTTTTCACAGAGAGAGAGATTTCCCATTGGAATGTGCTGCCCAGGGAGGTAGTGGAAGAACTGTCCCTGAACAAGTTTAAGGAAAGGTTGGATGGTGTACTCAGTGACATGGTTTAGATGGTGGAATGGTGTTGGGTAGCTTGATAAGTTAGGTAATAGGTTGGACTTGATGACCTCCATGGTCTTTTCTAACTTTGTTAATTCTGTGTGTAATTCTGTGTATATAATATTCATTGAATCATAGAATCATGTCATTAAATGAGTTGGAAGGAACTCATCAGGATCATTGAGTCATTTCCCTGCACAGGATACCCCTAGAATCACACCATACTAGCTCTATGTATTCCTATATTGCTCAAAATCTGTTGTCACTACACCAAGGAATTCCTGTCTTGAGAGCACAGACATGGTTAAGAATAGATATCATAGCAAGCTTATGGCATAAATAAGGTCTTTGGGAGTTCTGTTGAGAATTTCACTTGAATGACAGGAAGGATGTTCTGGTCTCAATATAATCCAAGAGGTTTAAAAGGCATAATACTAAAAAAGATAACACAAAGGGCTCCTCATCAAAAAATAAATTCGGGCATTTTTCTGGATTTTCCCAGTTTGGTTTTTTGGTTTTCTTTTCCCTGGGTTTTCAATGTTAAGTTTGTAAATGGCAAAGATGCAAAGGACCACAGGTAAATTAAGGAGATGATCTTTCCATTCCCTTAGCAGAAAAATAGATGGTGAGTTGCACAGCCTGAAGTCTGTAAAGCTTAATGACCTAATAAAATAATTGCTAGCAATTTTCAGGTTTCCTCTCTTTTTATAAGGAGGATTCAACTTTACTGATCTACACATGAACAAGTAATGCATCTTTACCTCTCAGTGCCCCTAATTCTTGTGTTACCTCTCCTGAGGGATGAAATGCATTCATTTAACCTGTCTCTGCACTCAATACATGGCAATCTGAGGGCAAAGCAATGAACCTTGGTATTCATCAGCTTAGAACAACAAATGTTCTTTTTCTGTACTTAAAGCTCCATTAAATCTCTCCCAAAATGTGGTGTACAAAGTAAAGTATGTTAAATCTATTTCAAATTAATTTTGGACATTTGCTCTTAATTTGAGTATTTTTCTGGTGTTTGAGTTTGTTCTTGAGACTGGATTTCTGAGCACATTAAATTTGGTGTTTATGCAAACAAAGAGCACAGATCAAGATTAAACTGAAAAAAAAAGATAAAGAGCTGGAGAAGGCTTACTGTGCAGAAATAAAAATTATTTATCCACCTTTACATCCGTGAGTGTCTTTATTATTACAAGAATCACATAGTCATCAAAAAAATTCACAATGAGATATACATTTAGCAGGTAGTTTGTAACAGCGCATCTCTCCCTCTTGGGCATGTATGTGTCTTTGCACAGAGAGGCCCCAATCCCTGACCAAGGCTGTCACATTTTGCCATCACACATATGAATTACACTAGTCTGTCACCAGCTCACAGGCCATAAGCAGCACTGGAATGTCCTGAAATTGTCCAAATGGAATTTGTTTTGGCAGTTTCAGTTCGAGAAACGTTCATGAATGTTAAGCATTCAGAACTCTAAAGCTACTAAACCAAGCTATTTAAAACTTGACCTGCACTTTAATATTTAATGAGACAAGTCAGGCTTTAAGTACAGATTTTACTGTCATAGCAGTTGTGAAGAGAATATTGCTTCATACCTATAACAAAAGAAAATTGGGTTTGACCAAACAAGCCCATAATGTTTCCTTGTAGATTTAGACCAAAGCTAAACATTCAATTTTAGTAATAATTAATTTGTTGGAAATAACAAAGAAGATGCATTCAGCACCTGAGCCAGGACAAGGAAGTAAGACTGGAAAACATATATAGGGATCATATATATAGATCATAAATTTAACATTGTCATAGGCATTATAAAGCACTACAAGAAACTCTCTTGCACTTTCTGTACAATCTATTGACTGTCTATTATGGTTCAGTGGGGGGTTTATTTTTCTGTTCCAACTTCAGTGATCTTTCCTTACAGATTTGTTGTAAGAGCTAGTGTTTCTGCAGAAAGTCTGTAGGTTTATGCCCCTGGCTGTCAATACAGCACCAAAAAGCAGTCCGTGTTCATCAGGCTATGGACTAATAAAACCAGGATTTCACCAACGATGGTGTCACTGAAAAAAATGAAGCTAATATTTTCATCATAGCATGCATTTTTCCCTTTCTTATTGCAGTATTATAAAGAACACTCAGCAAACGGGCTCAGGAAAATGTTTTCTGGGAATGGGTAGGAGCAAAGGGCATCCTGTGGGAGACCAGCAAGGCCTCTGGCTTGGGAAAGAAAATTATGCACTTCCAACTAGAGGGAAAATGGACTTCAGGGAAAACTGATAGTGAAAATTGATTCTCTTGAGAATATAATTCTTGGAAAAGAATGTAGAGTCAGGCAGAATTTTCATTGTGCTTTGTGAAAATTCTTATTTCAACATTTTTAAGTAAATTGTCACAAATGTTTATGGTTTAGAAATGCTAATTAAACTGTAATTCAATTGCAGATTGCAATAGAATACGAAAAAAAAAGGAAAAGATATTTGTGCAATTTTTTTATGCAATATTCTTTCCTCTTGAGCTTTTCAGCCGAGTCCCAAATGCACTTTCAAAACACATACTGTGCCTACATTCTCCTCTTCTGATATTTTATATCCCAATTTCCTTGACTATAAACTGTTTATGTTAGTATTACACATCGCCAAGCCTTTCCAATGAGTCCTGCACGTGGGATCGGAGGGTCATTACAACGCCTCAATGAACAGACCCAGGACGCTGTTAATGGTCAAATCACATCCACAGTTTATACCTTTCAGAACAATATTCTGGTTTGATCTTTACCCATTAATCAGGGAAAATTCCCACTGATCAGCATCTGAACACAAAGATTGACTCTTTACTTTGCAGAAAGGTTTATGTTTTAAAAGTAGTATTACAAGACTGGACAACATCCAATACAAGTTCTTCTTGCTGAGATTTAAAAATTCTCTTCACCTTTGCCTTTGGACACACATGAAGAGGAAATTATGTTTATTAAATTCTTGTGGTTAGAACCACTGAAGAAAAATGTGGGGCTTTTCTTTCTGCATATTTAGGTCCAAATCTTACGCCTATAACTATAAACTGACACAGTCTTAGCAGTGAATTTGCTCAGTACTCACACTTATTAGAACTAATGAAAGCTTTTTTTCCTCCTGTCTGTAATAAAAACTATCAAATGCTTAATGCATATCTAGCTTCCTTTACATCATTAACAGGAATGTTGAGGCATAATCTAATTATAGAACCTGTCATTAGGCAAATTCCAAAGCAGTTTTAATACTGTGTGGCATTTCCTCAAACTGAATGCATACACCTTCAAGCAAACTTGTGGCTTCTTCTTTTCTATATTAAGTGATTTTATTTTTCTAATGAAGATCTCATTAACTGGAGGCATTAACATAACTAAGTAAATAAAATATTTCTGACCCTTTAGGGAGATCATGTGACATGGAATTTTTCCAGAACTCCCAAATTTTCTGGAAGACATCACAAGAATCAGGCTGGTAGTGTTGACAATAGGACTGTCAGCCAGCCACATAGAGAACACATCTATCATTTATATTTAAATACTGCATGAATTAAATATAAGCATTGGCTAATTTGAAAGAAATATGCATATGCATATTCCACCTTACTAAAAGCAAGTACAAAAAAAAAAAAATCTCCAAGAAAAAAATCTCTACATTAATCCATTATTCTCACTTCTGTTCTTGAATTCATCACTTTCATAGTATATATCAACCATGAAGCCCCAGGACCAACTCCCTGCCCATTTCAGCATGTGCCATCTACTGAAAAAGGAAATCAAAAAGAATCTGTCCTTTTTTATGGCCTTGAC
>VYZS01103338.1:4538-7038 GCA_013400695.1 Neodrepanis coruscans
CAAAAAAGGACTTATTTATAAATCTGTTGGTAGGAACAGGAAAAACATTATATTTTCAAGGATGCTCTAATGTACTGTAATGTAAATTAATTATTTACATCTGTGCAGTTTGGGTAATCTTAAATAAAAAGTTGCTATTCTAGTAAAACTATTTTTGTGTGGTATTACCTAGTTTTTTGTGCATTAGAAGGGATCTCTCTGTAGATGATTATAATGTCACTTTCTGACCTTTGCAGCTTGAATAATTGTAAATCATTGCTTCATAANCATTTTGCCATTTGGTCCTATCATATACTTGTGTCTATGTTATTTCAGTAAAAAAAACATGAGGTGAACCTATGTAACAGCTTTTGAAACTTGCATGTGCTCTTAAAAAAATCAGTAAGAAAATGCTAGAAGAATACATGTTAGTTAACACGTGTTATGTTAGCCATTTTTTTTCGGTTATCTATCATTTAATTAGATTTGCAAACCTGACCTTCAGTACACAGTCTTTCTTTTTATTATTTAACAAAAATACTTGAACTGGACACAATTTACTTTTACTCAGAAAAGCTCCCAGCATCTTTAAACAACTCCTATAGATCCCAGGTGTGTTGTGCGAGACTGTCCTGTCCTGGAAGTCTGCCATGGAGTTGGCTGGAGTTAAAACAAATGAGTGGGAGACTCCCACACAGGCAATAGAAGGACTCTTCTGTTTGAGACTGATATTACAATTGATATNCAAATTATTGCCTGTCATGTTTTCAACAACACAGTTAGTATTTGAGTTACACTTAATCATTACGTGCATTAGCAACTTCATTGGAATCCAGCTTCAGGCTGAGCATGAAATACATTACATTATTTAAACCTCTAATGGTAGAAGTCATTTATTTGTGTTGAANCTTTTTATTATTTAACAAAAATACTTGAACTGGACACAATTTACTTTTACTCAGAAAAGCTCCCAGCATCTTTAAACAACTCCTATAGATCCCAGGTGTGTTGTGCGAGACTGTCCTGTCCTGGAAGTCTGCCATGGAGTTGGCTGGAGTTAAAACAAATGAGTGGGAGACTCCCACACAGGCAATAGAAGGACTCTTCTGTTTGAGACTGATATTACAATTGATACAGGAAAGTCAAGACCAACTTTTTGACTTAATAAAATGTGTTTTTAGCAATTTGTATGCTAAAGGGGATTATAATAATGATTTAGTTGTGCTTGCTGAAGAGACAAGGTGTATAAGGGACATACTTACAGACTGTTTTTTTTAATTTGAATTGGAAATAGTGATTCAAACTAATATCCTTGCTCATGCAATCCAATTCAATGCATTCCCAAATGGTAATTATCAAGATGGATAGTAGTGGTATGACTATGATACATGTGGCATGTGTAACTACTGCTTTTACAGACATAGATTTTAAATTTTTTATTTTACTGTAGATTGCTCTGATGTGCAAGATATGTGTGTTTCTGTTAGGTCATAGGCACCTCACTCTGAACACACGACGAGGGTTTGAGCCCTTTCTGAGAAGCAAGGCATGATGACTAATGGGAGATGGATTGCTGGTGCAAAAATTGGTGTTGAACATTAGTGCTAAGGCAAGCAGCAGTCCTAAAATTCAGTATATCTACTGAAAAAGGGATTTCTGTCCTTGCCATCCATGGTTCAGAAGGATTGACCTAAGTGTTGAGGAAGATATTGTTAAAAAATGCTGTCTGTTGGCAGAAGGAGATGGCAAAAAAGTTCACTGTTTTGGTGACCGTGAGAAGAAGTGAGCCTGAGAGTTGTCAGTGTGGGTTGTTAGTACTGACAGGCAGAGAGAAGTTTGCTTTATTGTGGTCGGTTTGTTTTGTCAGAAGGCTGAAGTTGCATGGTTTTCATTTATATTCAGAGTTCAGAAGGCTTGCATTTGTTTTATTTTTGGTTTTAGTCACTGGGCTTAGGAATTGCATCAAGCTCCTCATTCAGCTGTGAATTTCCTTGCTGCTTTTACTAAATTTACTTTGAAATTTGGAGGCTAAATAGCTGACCCTAATCTTCAATGATAATCGCTTTCTTAGTACTATAAGGTTTGCTAAGAGAAGCAGGACCTTACCCAAAAAGGGAAAAAGTAGACTCTGATTTATGTTTTATGCTTTTTAACTATAATTTGCTGGAATGCCCTCAGTTTTAACCAAATTTAATCTATAAGAATTGACTGCTGGATCAATCTGTTGAGGCATCTGTTTTTGGGGTCTTTTTGCATCTGATTTTACTTGCATCAAATGTATTACTGTAACACTGCTTCTTCAGTAGTTACTGTTCAATTCACTGGAATATCCCAGAATCTCAGAGGATGTGGTGTGCAGTGCATTCACATCTTCTTTCATGTTTATATTGTCTGTTTGAAAACAGACTTTTGTTTTTCTTTCCAGTGATTTTTCTTCCTGTTTGCACTGTAATGACTAGAAATTGGTTTGCTGGGTTAGTACAAGCAGAATCAAGCCAATAGATTTTAAGCACTTCAGGAC
>VYZS01103338.1:12038-17038 GCA_013400695.1 Neodrepanis coruscans
TAATCGGTTGGTTTATGCTTTGAACCATGAGTATGTTTTATCCTTTTTGAGATTTAATGGTGATGGTTAAAGATGTTAGTATCCCATCTACTCACCACTCACTACCAGTTCTTCCTGGTGGGATAGTTCTTACAAATTCCTCCCCATTTGCTGAAGGAAAGTAGTTTCATCAGTGACAGCCCATCAATGCACAGTTTAATCTGTCTGAATTTGCTAAATATGTTTTACTCTTTGTACCTTAACTAATTTCATTAGTGGTCTGTTCTAAGTGACTTGCCAAGATGTTGTTTCCCATTTAAAATTGTTTAGTTACATTTCACTATATTAGACAGGGATTTGTGATTTTTTTTTCTTTTTTTTAATTACTGGATGCTGCTGATCATTTCAGGCCACAAAACTTAAATAGTGGAATTTTTTGAGAAGCATAAGGATTTTCTAGTTACTCTCTCGTTTGGTAGGCATATTCTGTGCATGTGTTTGTGCGTGTGTATGTTCTGTGCATGTTCTGTGCTGTTCCTTGAATGCTATCAGTATCTTCCACTTCTCTTCCTCTATTTGACTCCTTTTCCAGGAAACAGTTTGAAAAGAAACTTGAAAGGTTAAAAATTTAGACCATTTTACTTCCCATGTTCTTGTATTACCCTTCTTCTATAGTGATTAAACATTGTACCTGATTTTGATGGGCCAGTTTTACTCAAGGCAGACCTTAAATCTTGATAAATCTCCTATGTCTATTTTAGGGCCCGAAAGCAACAGAAAACATGTTTTTGTTGTATTTATGTGTAATGTGAACTAAGTGCCTTAGGGCACCCGAAATGCTTAGAAGAGACTCTGATATTGCTTTTGGAGGCCCAAAATGCCTAGAGGACAGAGGGGAACGTGTACTGATAGCATTCGCTATGAGTCCCCTCATAATGGCAATTAAATTGGCCAAAATCTGCATTGGGAGTGGGACAACAGAGTCTTGCTGTGACTGGTCTCCCCTTTTGCCGTTCAACAATTTTCTCAGCATTTTTGTCTGATGACATACCTGGCTATCTGCAGCTTGGGACTGAATGGCTGTCCTTTGGCACTGCTCTACTAGTAGTGTCTTTGAGAACATACTATTAGTAGTGATGTTATTGCAGCCATAATGATGGGTCTTGCAGATAAAAGGAAGTGATGCTTTTTAATGAAACTACCTCCAGAAGAAGGGAACATACTTCCCACTCAGCCCCTTCTTCTGAGGCCAAGGAGAGACCTTTCTCACTGTTCCAAGAGCTAGCATCTGCTCTGACAAAAGAAACTATCATCTCTGTCTTCAGGTTGTTTTCCCTCCTTAATGAGTGTGGATTTTTCTGCAGGTCCCTCCTGTCCCTTCAACATGCACTTCTTTCCTGATACAATTTGAGATGCCTTAGAAGCTGTACTTAAAACCTGAACATAGGTTGAATTAATTCCCTTAGAAATATTAATCTTTACATCATGGAAGTTGGATGTAACCAAAGTACCTGTACTCAGAATATTGCCATAAATATTGGGATAAGCTCTCATGTTTCAGAACAGCAGCAGACTTTGGCATGGGGTGATCTTTTCTCTTTTTTGTTTTTAAAATAAAGTTCAGCTTATTAGAACTATTTTATGTGTTGATGATAATTAATGAAATACACTGTCCTATAATAATAATGTGCTGAAGTTGAAGTCATTTGATTTGTTTTAAAATTAATATTCAATAAGTAGTATTTTATTTCACCTTAAACATTTGTTATTAAATGCTTTTCAAAACATAAAGTCAGTGATCATAAGATAAAATTTCACCATTTATGGTGAACAATCTATGCATTGCTATTGAAAGAAGTGTTGCATTTTTTCTAAATGTGTTTGCCCAATGAATGGGTGTATTTTTGATATTGTTTAGCCTGCACTGGCTCAGGGAGGTATTCCTTTTCCAGTATTAATAGCATCTAACACTGTTCGTTTTTCTGGCATATACTAGAGCATTCTAAGCAAACCGAATTCCTGGGGATGAACATTGTCTTAAACATTTGCTTTATCTACTCATTCCAGTAGATGGCTACAGTTCACTACCAAATTGTGGCTATAATAGATTTTTTACAGTAAGTAAATCAGAAGATGAAGGTTGAATTACTATAAATGAGTTGACCTGTACATTTTTCTTATTTCATGCGCTTAGTCACACATTATTCACTGTTTTTCTATGTACACCTTTTTCAAACTAGAGGAAAATATTAAAATATTTTTTTTTCCTGTTGGTCAAGGTTCTGTAATATAAACAACTCTCATATCTCTTGCAGTTTTCTGGTATTTTTAATCGTGCCTGATTAGAAGAATGCTTATACTATCCAAATACTGAGGGAACTGAGTCGCTGAAAAGCTCTATGTTACTTTCATAAAAGCGAATACTTCCAGAGACTCAACATTTTTTTGTTCTTGCATGTAGGCATTTTAAGTGGAAACTGTCCTTTTAGCACTTGCTTTTGCCAAGTTGACTTTAGCTTTTATAGAAGCAGATGTTTTCTAGTAAGCTTTTTCAGTGGTAAGCATGAAGCAGTGGCTTTAACACATACAAAAGTATGTTTACCCTTGCATTTCATCAGTGTTGTGCACTGCAATGTTTCATTACTCTCAGTTCCCATCCAGGTCTTTCTTTTTTTAAACCTAATTTGCATACAACTAAGTTCATACAAAGGAATTTCTTTTAAGCCCCTGGAAAAGCAGCTTGCTTCTGAAAAGCTACTCATTAGCAGTTGGCAGAGTGGGATTCTTTCAAAGGTACATTACTCGTTTGTACTGTGTGAAGTAGCTCATAGTACAACATTGAAATATTAGGTATGCCTTTTGACTTTTTCAGATCGAGTGATTCTGAATTCGTCACGTAAACTAGTGAATATTTTGCTTTAATTTTCAGTGAGAAGGAAGTGTTGAAACTGACTTTTATTTGTACTCATATTTGCTGGTAAATGCTGCTACCATATCGCTTTAATTTTATCCTAATACTTTCATTTTTGCCTTACAACAGCTACAAGCTGAGTGCAGCAATTTAAGGTGCAGGGTTTTTGTTATTTTACAAATGAAAGGGCCATTTTTTGCATTAACTGCTATGCTGTGCTATTGCAATTTTAGGTCCCTTTGCAATCAACTGCCAATTTATATAGCTGGCTACAACTGCTTAATCTATTATTAATAAGCAGTGCTACTGAGCTCTACAAATGATAAAAATGGTACCAGTTTTATACAGGAATTTCATTTTCATGTCTAAACTACATACAATAACTTTATTCTCTACCATGAAGATAAATGTCTTAATTATTTATAAATTCTTTATATTTTATGGTATCAATTTAAAGATTCATTCATTATCCTTGAAATATATTGAGAGGCCGTAGCTGTAACTAAAATTTTCTCATTTACCCATTTAGTTACAATGTTGTAGTCTTAGGGGCCAAAATTTAATGTGTTTACAAAATACTTTTACAGTTTAATGCTGGCTTCAATATTCTAGAAACTAAATGAATGCTGTGTTATTCTTAAATTCTAAAATTGAGTATTTTGGATTATGTGTGTTAAATCTGAGCTTTCGTCTATGTTTAGATTTTTATTGTAGCCAAATGATTCATTAAATGAATTCATCTTCTGAGAGGAAAATGTATTTGACCCCTTCTTGAGAGCATATCCAAGAAGTTCATCAAGAATCACAGATTTTAATAAGGTAAACAATGTCAGTTCTGGCCCCTCCGGTGTTTGTGGAATTGGGACGGGGCCAGTACTCGATCCTCGCAGTGTGGAAATACATTGGCTGCCCTAGAGAGCACCTGGCTGTGTTTAGGACAAGAAAAGGATTGTACCTGGAGGGCAATTATGGTCAGGACAAGGGATGGACAATAATAAGTCCCTGAAGCACTTAAATAGGCTACAGGAAGGAAGGAAAGCAGGGGGTGGGGGGGGCTGCCAAGAAGAGAAAATAATAAGCTAAGAATTGTGTTTCTAAGAATGGGCTGTGAGCTGCTAAACAGTGTTTGCTAGAATGTATTTCTAGTCATGTAAACTTGGTTTTATCACATACCGGAATTTCTTGGAAACCCCTTCAGAATTTATTTACCTAATTATTTAGGAAGAATTTAGAGATTTATTAAGTGTGTTCCTTGTTGGTTTTGTGCAATATGCTTTGTAGATTAAGCATTTCCACAAACGATTCACTAGTCGGAGTGAACTGGACATTGTTTTTTCCCCCCTCCTTTCCAGGATTTAATTTTGTCTCAATTGTTGTGTGTCTTTTCGGTGGCCTTTAGATGATTTAACCACACACACACACACACACATACACACGCTCTCGTGTGCGCAGATGGCAACAGTTAAATGGGAGAACGCCGAGACACAGAGCACTAGGACTGGGAAATCCCGTCCGTATTGCCTTCGGAATGCCGGGGCTGTCGGGCAGTCACACGCCGGGCTGGAGGCCGGGCTGGATGCCGGGCGGGCGCTGCTGTTCCCGGCGCTGCCTCCCAAACGTTGCGCGGCCTCGGGGCCGGGGCCGGGGCCGGGGCGGCGGTGCCGCTGCCCCTCCGCGCTCAGCCGCTAGGGAGTGTCGGAGGGAGAGGCTCCAAGTGATTTCTCCACTTTCCCTGTGAAAAAAGCTGCTTTTTAACTTCACCTCCAGCAGGACTTGCGTGTTATAAATAGACGCCAACATTACAAAGGCGCGTGTCTTTATGATCTTCAGAGGGATTTAAAGATAAGACCTGGAACCCTTTTACAAGTAGCCGTGAATTATTTTTTGTGCTGATTTTGTGTTTACTCGTAATATTGCTAACACATCCAGTTAATCGTAAACTTATTTGTATAATTTGGATAGTAAGTGCCAAATACCTGTCTAGTAAAGAGGTAAACATTTTTAATCTGATAGGGGCTGAAAAACAGGAGCTTGTCTTTATCTCATTATTTCCTTAAAGGTTGGTCAGCAAATGTCATGTATTTCACCAACAGTGTGCTTGCTTGGAACA
>VYZS01103360.1:18799-33792 GCA_013400695.1 Neodrepanis coruscans
TATGTAGAATTTACAAAAATAAAGCAAATATACAAAATAAGAGCAGTAAAGGCCTTATATAGCTACAGAACATCATGAAGAAGCAAGTGACCTCTGTCAAGGTCACACAGATACTGCCCAGTGTTTCTCTGCTCTAACTAGCAACTGAGCAAACTAACAAAGCATGAAGTAAGAAAGCCACAACTGATAAGCAAGTGCAAGGTAACTGTTTACTATTAGTATACGGAAAGCAACGAAGAAGAAATGAAACTATGGAAAAGATAAAGGCATCCACTGTCAGACTTTTCACAAGAAAATATTGGTATGTCCCAGATAGAGTTATCAAATACAACAATGCAACAAATACATTTTAAAACATTTGGGCTATTAGAAAATATATAAACTTTAATTTCAGGATCCATAAATGTTGCAATTTCACCTTCACTCCACTCACAGTCAAAAAAGTGTTTGTCTTCCACACTCACCCGAAATACTTCAGGACAGCTCTTCAGCAATTCACTGTTCTCAAATCTCAAAGAGGATGTTCTCAAATGCAAATCCCACTTGTTTTTTCTGTAGAGCTGTATCTCTCTCCTGAGACACCTATTTTCCTACCAATGCCACCAATTAACCATCATAGGCTGATAAATGGAAAGAGGACATGGGAGCTGCTCATCAAGACAAGTTTATCCCAGTACAAAGCAGAATTATGACAGGGTTTCCTGGCTCACATGACAAGCTCAAGGACTGTCACCTGCACAGTCAGCTTCAAAACAGGTTTAGTAGAAAACCATCCTTCAGGTATCATCTCACTGATGGCATCTGGAAACTAAGGTCTATTTACACAAGTCCACATGAAAATGATGGGACACAGGACATTAGGCCTCCTGCATCTTAAAAGAGTAACACGTATCCTCTTTTTAAACAAAGCTTCTACTAATATGCACAAATTATAGTTTAAGGACACATCAGAGGAACAAAATAAATGTAAGGAAGAGTTATCAATTTTAATGGGCTTTAAATCAGGTCTCAAAGATTAAAATCAGCTAGATAAAAACCCAAAAATTTCTTATCAGTAATATGGAACACAACAGGATTATAACATACAAGGGCAGCTTAAGGGAAGTTCAGACAGAACCTCTTCACACTACATGAGTAATGTGTCACAACATCCTTTACAACAAATACTACTTAATCCAAAAGACACAATAGGAGTTAGTAGCAGCAAGTTCAATGGGTTGGTGATTTTAAGGTCAGAAGGACAGGCAATACCTACTCCATGCTCATGGATTAGCATAAATCAGAAATCCAGCAATTTCAGCATCAAATCTAGAACTCTTATTTGGTCTAGTTACAAGGAAAGAAAATACTGATCTACAGACTTCAAGAAGAAAGGTATCATCTCCTCACTAAGGTGGCTCACACATTTGCTCATCTGATGGACAAAATACTGATACTTCACTTCTAGTCTGCGCTCTTGTGTCTTGTGTGCCCAGCCAGGCTGTAGCATGAACTTTTAAATACCAGATCACAATTTAATACCAGTATTTTCAATGTGTGGGCACAGAGGACACTCTCAGCATATAGAGCTTTCCAAAAAGAATGGTAAGCTTTAGGAGTCCATATTGGCTCTGGCTGAGATGGAATTCATTTCCCCATAGCAGCCCTCACAGTGCTGTGCTTTGCATGGGTATCTAGAAGGAGGTTGATAACACACTAGTGTTTTGACTACTGCTGAGCACAGCATTGGGACTGTAATATTCCTTCCCTAATTGAGGGCAAAAGTCTGGGAGGGGACACAAGTAGGGTAGCTGACCCAAAGCAACCAAAGGGATATCCAATACCATTTGATGTCAGCTCAGGTATAAAAGCATTGTCTGCAATGGTTGTTTGCTGAGGAACCATCATGTGTGCTAAAGCCCTGCTTCCCAGAAGGTGGCCGGAAATCAGTTTCTGATCAGTAGTAAAGAATAACCCTTGTTACTTTTCACTTCACTTCTGCACATGCACCTTCACTCTAATAAACTGCCTTATCTCAACGCACAAACTGTTTTCCATCTTATTCCCTCTTCCCTGTCTGGCTGAGAAGTGGAGCAATAGAGCAGCTTGGTGGGCAGCTGGCATCCAGCCAAGGTCAACCTACTACAGAGTCCCATTAAGAAACAGACTGGGCACATCTCAAAATAATTCAAGTCCCTCCTCTAGACTAATTCTAGTCATACAGCATCCTTTCCGAGTTGGGCTCCTTTCATCCTCTCAGCACTTTAGAGTTAACAGCTGCTGGCTCTTAGGCTTCTTTGCTCTTTAAAATAAGGGTAGATGATTTCTGGATGTAATCCCCAATTATTTTCTCAGAGCTCGCATTTAGGGGGGACCCACAATTTATTTTTTAACTGGAAATAGGCAGAAGTATTACACTTCACTTTGTTAAAACACATTCAGATGCTGTAGAATGAGAAACCAAATGAAATCAGTCTATAATAGCACTTCTTCCAAGTTTATTAAAATTGGCATAAAAACAAGGAAGTATACTCATAAATATGGATTTTATATTTTATTCCAGATCATTGTCAAAGTTAATAAAAGGAGGCGAAATAGTGTATGGGGAATTGCCATGTCCATTATCTGTCCTGCAATATATTACATTAAAAAAACTGAAACTCTGTTTACATGGGCAATGATGCTGTTTTACAGTATTATTTTTACAATTATAACATCACCCTAAACTAAATCAAATGACTGACTGAATTCAAAATAAGCAATTTCAACAAAAAAATCAAGCAGTCATTTTTTAATTAAAAAAGGCTTCAAAACTATTTTTATTGGGATATATTACAGTACCATTCTTTAACCCTCAACTATTTGGCAATATATTGTGTCTTCTATGAACACATCATACCACAGAATGTTCCTTATCACATTTAGCCTTTAAAAAAAAACAGAACCACCCACTCTATTGTCACATATTCTTGTAAGAATTCCTCCCAATTCTAATATTTGATTATAGAAGCCCGATAGAAATAAATGATTCTAAAGAAATAGTGCTCACAGATCTGGAAAGAAGTAAAAAATAAGTAAAATTGAAACTACATGCTACAAGTGATCACTCAATATTCCAAGTAAGAGTTATGTCAAGAGTTATGTTAATAAAGTATGTGTACACATTTTCTAAGAAAAGCATGACTGCTAGAGATAGCATTTTGAACCAGATAAACCACTTCTCATGGAGTCTTTATTTCCTGACCTGAGGGAATGGACTGAAGTTGTATCAGGGGAGGTTTAGACTGGATATTGGAAAGACATTGTACAAAAAGAATGACTGGGTACTGGAACAGGCTCCCCAGGGAAGAGGTCACAGTACCAAGCCTGATGGAGTTCAAGAAGCCTTTGGATGATACTCTCAGGCACATGGTGTGACTCCTGCAGACAGTCCTGTGCAGGGTCAGGAGCTGGATTCCATCATCCTTGTGGGTCCCTTCGAACTTTGCATATTCTGTGATCCTGAAATTCCAGAGTGCCTTGCTAAAAAGCACTCCAGTTATTTTCAACTGCTCTATCTACATGGCGATTCAAACACACAGAGATGAGTGAGTTCACGTCTCTGAGCCAAGATGGGGTAGTGGTTACCAGCTTTCCCATGTTGCAACTGCTACATTGATTTTTTCAATCACATGTAGACAAACAATACCCTTAAGATAAAGGTACAAAACAGAACTTGTAAGCACATTTTTAACCAATTCATTAAAACACAACTGAGCAGCTTTGAGGCACGTATCCTCATCTATATGTGCACTGTACTACCCAGTCACTACAGCCATGGATACAGTATTAAAGCTACTACAACAGATTTGGCTACTACCATAAATCCTCACTAGTGTGGATCACAGATGGCATCACTAAAATAACCAAATTAATTTTAGCCATTCTTAACAAATTTTATTCTCCTGAAGTGATAAATCACTGTAGTAATTCAGACTTAATGAATACTAAATAGTTCGGATAAGTTCTCACAACATTACTTAAAATTTGTAAATCATCTCCATTTAGAAGAATCTTATAAATATCAGTAGGTTATCAGATAACTACACTGCACAAGAGACATTCCACATTTCTTTCTTGTTCCACTGCATTTCTCCAAGCATCTTTAGAGACAGCTAGAAAAGAGAAATGGCATCCTGAGTTTGCAGTTATCTGAGACTTTAAAAGATGGCAACACCACTCCCTCTAGTATGGAGAAGGAGAAGTGCTCAGTGCCTGCTGTTCTGGGGAAAGACCTCCAGACTAGCAAAGATAAGAAAACAGATTAAGAAAAACAGTCAGTTCTCTCATAACCCATTCATGTGCTACTCCTTTAGTCACCTGGGGAAAACAATAGGAAAGCTAGCCTCTGAAACATACTGATCAGACATTTGTCAAAAGCAGTACTTAAGGAGATATTTCTATTACAGCTCCTATCCAGCTTTCAGTCATTACAGGTATCAAGGAAAGAAAGGTATTTTCAATACATATTTTTAAATATTTTTTTTATTTAAACAAGAAAACTTGTTCCACACTTTGCTCACACAAATTGCTCAGCTAATCCATTTAGTCCCTGAAAGATTTCCTGTAGCCTGCTCTTATCCTCTCACCAGAAGAAATCATGAAAAACCCTTGTCAGTTGTACTTCTCCTAATGCACTCTGCTTTGGTATCTGGTATTTCTGTAAAACATATAACAGTATAACCACCATTTCCTAAGCTTCCTTTTTACTGGGGTGTATTCAGGAGGAGTAAAGCCTCCTTTAGCAAAGATACTTGTACATAACGATCCTGAAAATATTTGTTAACCTAACGCTTTGTTTATTTAGTCTGGCAAATGCTTTTATTTTAACCTCAAGGATCTTTAGTAAATGTCAGCAGTAAACACAAACGGATCGTTGGCTAACAACCCTCCCTTATGTGTATATCTAATTAGGGTTCTTCCTAGATACTGAGTTATGTTTAAAACAAACATTCTATAGACAATCAAAATAAAAATCAAATGATGAAGTATTTCCCTTTGTGAAACTGAACATTTATATGGGCACCACCAGCAGAGGGAAGAAGTTCATGGTATCCATGCGTAATAAATTCTCCATGCTTCTCTTCCAGAAATGCAGAAATATTTTCTTGTCCTTTTTATTTGTACTGCAAACTTTAATGTCTCTTCCTCAGCAGGTAATATGAAGTTGCATGCATTCTTAAATCAGAACACAGTCCCCAGTAAAGCGTTTATCTGTGTATTTAGATGTGCACATAAATATACCCCCCACACACAAGTATTTGTAACATTGTAATCAGACTGCAGAACAGACAGGAAAAGACCATGAGGTGCTAAATAAGAGCTTCATTTTCATGTACGGAAACATCAATTAACCAAGTTCTATACAGCTGAGTGGCTTAAAAACTTCTGCCAAACACCAAGCTGCTCCTTCTTTTTACTTATTATAGTCAACCCTACCAAAAGACCATAAAAATTGATTTTATGTTTCCAGTGTCTCTATGCTAGCTGGAAAAATATAGATTTTCCCCACCCCCCACCCCCCCCTCCAGGTTTCTGACANCCCCCCCCCCCCCCCCCCCCAGGTTTCTGACATACAGAACCTTCCCTTATCTCACATCTTCTCAACTACGACACTAACCAAGACTGAGCATCTGCTCAGTCAGCTTTTATATCTGATGAGGTTATGATTAAGGTAAGAGAACATTTCAGAGTGTTAAATGCTGGTTTGTATCTATGGTTTTAAAGGGCTACTTGCCCACCAGTGTTACAGAAAGGGCTATATCTCACTTGTCCTGCTACGGCATACATGGTAACAATTTATTTCACGTATGTTTTGGGGAAGTGTTAGAACTGCTCTGTTAGTCTGTGAGCTACCCCTTTAAATTCCAGTATCCATCCTTAAAATGGATTTAGCATCTTTCACATCAAACATTAATAAGGCTCACTTAGGCACTCTTAATGTGAAGGAAAATTGCGCTTGTATGAAATGGCTACACAGGAACGTTTCATGCTTTTGCAAGTGCAGGAGTATGATTATTTCCTACAGCATGTCATTATCTTATGCCCTGTGGTTCTTTTTTAAATTATCTCTTCTCACTCAAGCTGCCTACACTATGTTTTTAAGCTATATAGTTTCAATTTATGAATTGCATGGATGCAAATTTTGAGCAACTATACCACAAGCCAAGTAATAGACCACATTAAAGCATATTCCCCTCAGACACTACCATTAGAACTACAAATCCAAAAAGCTTGGAAGAAAAAAAGATATGTATTTGACTCAAGACAAAATCAGGTCATTTGTTTCCAAGACAGACAAGAAAATACTATGCTAGACACATGTGCAGTCTCCTTACACTTCTCCTGAGCAGGTTTATTTAAGCATGGCAGAAGATGTCATTTCACATCCTCACAAAGCAAATTAGTTCACTGCCTACTTGTCCTTGTAGCCAAAAGCTCCCCCTCCCTTTTCCAGGGACACTCCTAAAACAACTGCTCGTCTCTAACTCTAACTCACAGAGAAAGGAGAGTTCCCTTGGGTGTACAAGTACCATCTTCCATTTCTTAGTATGAAGTAACTCTCTCAGACAATAAAGCAGTTTAAACAGCCCATAATAGATTAACATGCAACATGGATGGCACATTACACAGCAGATCTGCGGATTAGTATCACCACTGCAGATTAGTAGTCTAGTTGTTGTCTATAACATGTACATGTATCTAAAATTACTCTACTGACCTTTGTACAGAAAATATTATTTCTGAGACAGTGAAACATTATTGCACTACAACATTCTGCATTGAGTTTACAAGGTAATAAAGACAGAGATCCTTCTTCAGCCGCAAATGGCTATTAAATAAGGAAAGTAAAACTTGACATCCCCCAGACAATCAAAAGAAATTATTTATTTGGATGCCAACATCTGTCTCGAGATTGTGGCCAAGTGCTTTTTTGTGCTCATTTAGGACTCTACTTGGAAAGCTTTTCAGTTACATTTACCTAGAGATTTCTCTCTACCACTTCCCATCTGACAGAAATCACTCAGCTGGGTCTGATGAATAATAGCAAAAGGCAGCTTCTATCAGAGATGATTGAATTACAGATTGTTGAAAGTACCATAAAGGCTCATTCCAACATTTAATTTATTTACTATACTGACTACCAGAAGCTGGTAGTCTTTTGTTCCAGTCGTCGGTAATAAAGATATCAAAAGAAATATTAACATTCTCTGCCACTTTCTTACTCTTGTACCTAGTAGAGTTTGATAGGCAAAATTAACTTTGAAACAGAGTGCTGATCCCCTACCCATACCGTGTGCGAACCAGACCACAGTGTACCCCAAATCAACGCAGGGCAGTACTCCGCAAGATGAAGGAAAGAATGTCAGGGAACATGAAATTGCATAGCAAGAAGACACGCTAGAGTGGCAGCCTTTCGAAGTAGTGTGGGAAAGGGTTTTGTGAATTGATACACAAACGATTAGATGCTGTCCTGCGGACCGGAGGGAAGATCAGCGCCGGCGAGGACACCGCCGTACTCCACCGCCGTCGGGACAGACCACCCTGCCGAGGGCGGGGGCACCGCGCCGGCAGCAGCCAGGTGGCACCCAGCGAAACAAGTTGGCGCGGCGGCCGCCTCGGCACCAGCTCCGAGCAGCGGCGGGGAGGGACGGAGGGATGGAGGGCGGACGGCTCCCCCCGCTTCTTGCACCCCGGGCGGGGGGCGACGGTGGAGCTTCAAGGGGGTGGCGGGGTGGAGGGAGGAGGGGAAGCGCAGGCGTCCCCTTTGTCTGAGTCGCCCCTCCCGTAACCGCCCCCACCTCCGCCGGGAGCGCCCCGGGGGCGGGCCCCCGCCCCCCAGCAGCAGCGGGCAGAGCCGCCGGGCAGGCAGCGCCGGCAGTCGCCCCTAGAGCATGTGCTCTNGGCCTCGCCCATCCCGCGGCCGCGCGGTCCCTGTCCGCCCCGTCGGGCGGGGCTGGGCAGCGGCAGGCGGGCGGGGAGGAGGGTGAGGGTGATGAGGACACCCCGACGCATGGCAGGCAGGGCTGGCATCCCCGGGCCGCCAGTGGGCTGCCGCCGGGCAGCACGAGGCGCTTTGCCACAAGCAGGGCGCCCGTCGGGTGCCGCGGGCGGGGCGCGGCAGTGGCCCTCGCCGGTAGGTTGGCGGGGCGGCGGGAGGCGGTGGCGATCCCCGCCAAGCCTAGTCGGTACTTTTAGCGAGCCTGCAGTCGCAGCACTCCCGCTCTGCCGGCCCTGAGCTGCCCGTACCGGGCAGTCGCGACTGAGCGGTGAGTCGTAATTGGCGTGCGGCTTAGGCGAGAGCAGACCGTATGGCGTGTTCAGGTAAGGACGTACAAGGGTTAACTTAATTCCCTTCATCTATCCACTCTGAACTGGAGGTTTGATTAACGTTGGTCTGCAAAATGTAACTGTAACAAATTCAATTAAGGGAAGCACATTTCTTCAACTTTTAATTAGATCTACCCTATTTGTCTAATATAACATAAAAAGCTGCTGAGGTTCCAGAGGGAAATGAAAATAGATTTAGATGTAAGCTTAGCTTTTAAAAACACACCGGACTAAAGTTCTTTGTTCCTCAGCATATATTATTGCTCCATCTATACTCTCAAAGGCACAGGAGGAAAACAATTTTACCTGCAAAATTGCAAACGTAACAGTGTGGTATTTATGTAAGAGTTTGGTATAACCTTTAATTAATCACAAGGTACTGAACATACAGGTTGTAGCCCAGGTTTGATGCACAACTGTGCTGGATACCACTGGATTACAGTTCTAACAAAACTTGAGAAAGTAGTAATATGTTCTACGACCATTTAGTTAGTGTCAGTTAACACAAAAGAGTGAAAGTTACCTAAAATACTGCTATCTTAATATGATAGCAGATGCTGGCAAGGAAAGGAGCCCATATGCATGATTAGCAGGTAACTGAGAAAGTCATGAAGGCTCCCAGGCACATCTAGTAGGTGACTTACACTGCCTTAACTGAACTACATCCTGCCATTCTGCACCCATGCTTTCTTGGTGAGGTTTGCCTTTAAAAATCACAACCCTTTTCCAGTTCAGTTCAAATAGATATTTTCTGATCAAGTCAGCACTAGGCATATGTTCTTAGGTTTGTTAGTCAGAACATCAGTATTTCTTGTATGAGCACATTAGATCATGAGAGGGGAAAAGGAAAACAAGTGCAAAAGAAAAGATGTTCTAAACCTCTTCTGAGCTACAGAAAGGAAGAACCACCATAACTTAAACTGCATATGCAGAAGTGGTTACCTGTGCCAAGATCATATATCACGTAAGTATGGTGTAAAACTGTTGCTGTTTTCTCTGTCCCGATAAAGTAGGTATGGAGGACTGATTTCTGTAGGATCATTTATCTGGTCAGTTAAAAAACCCCCACGTTTCAGTGCTAGTAATTATGAGGGCTTGATGCTGAGTTCCTAACAGCCACACAGCCAGAAGTCTGTAGGAGTCTGACATTCACAAGGCATGACACATCATACCCTGTCTTAGTATTTGAGCAAAGAGAAGAAACATCATTTAAGCCCAATGGCCCCCCCTTAGTGTAGAGACAGCAAGGAGCAGAAATGCCATCTAGCAGTAGCTCTGAAGAGTATACCATGACTTTCTCACTTTCTGACTGTGGTAGTCCATACATGATTATTCTGCTGAATTAAAAAAAAAAAAGAGTTGTGGTAGGGGCTGGGAGAGTAGTGGGAGGAATTTTGTCTGATATTTTCTGAGCTTAGTTGTTTGCAATGAACAAATTCCTCCAAAAGTTGCATTCTTTCTAGCACACATTCTTCCTTCAGTTCCTTTCAGGTTCAAGGCTTATTAATACAGGAGAAGGTCTCCGGTCCTGCAAGTTTTATTTCACTACTTCATTCTCAGGGAAATAGGTAGTTACTATACAGTCCATTATGTTGATTATACCAAATGAAGCTGTGATACTTGAGGAATGATATACATATCCTCAATGGACAAGGATGTTCTAGAAGAGCTCAGGAGGCATTTGATAAGTGCTTGGAGTGCTAGCCAAATGCTAGCCAGTAAACTCATGAAACATAGATTGCTGTATTACTGTTAAGTCTTCCACAGTTGTGTTTAGGGAAGAAGAAAATATCCTATCATGATAAAAAAAGGAAGAAACCTGCAGATCCAGAAGAAATTATGTTCTAAACCCAGGACCTATTTTGTTGTTTTGTTTGGGTTTTTCTGATTTTAATGTGCTCTAGTGCTCAGAAGGGAATTTTAGATAGTCTACCATTCAGAAGTCCCATCAGGAATCCTATTTAAGTACAAGTGAAGAACTAGACTGTTATATTCTTCATATGCCTTGTTTTTGAATTTAGACTTTGACTGAGCCAGAGGTACAGGAAATAATTTGAATAACAAGCAAGATCAGAAATTATGCAATGCTTGTCTTTGCCATTTTTATTTTTTACTTTCTGTATAGTATGACTTCAGGATAAAACTTTAAGATTAGAAAGCAATATGAGCCATGAAAACTAGATTTTGAAAATAAAAGACTCCTGCTTGATCCATAAAGAAGCAAAAAGCCTGGGCCAAAGCCAATGTAACAAATATTCTTGGGCCTATTCTAGAAAGTTTTATGGCATATAAACAGCAGATACAGAATGACAGTCACTGAACTGAGGTTCATTCAGGAGCAACAGCAGTTGTTACACGTGAAAAACCAGCAGTCAGGGCACTGACATTAGGCCCAAGCTGCCATTACTCTCCCTTTGTATGTCAGTCTTTGTGTGACCAAGTAACACAACCGCCATCGTTAGATGTACAAAATGGGAAGTCAAGTAAATCATGAGAGCAAATCAGTGTCAGGTGAGTGAGTAAATGGTACTGGTGGCATGTTAATTTACTTAACATGTAGAATCTAGGTCTGTAAACTGACTGAACTGTGACTGTCGTGAGTCTCTGGCCTTGTGAGATCACAGATAGCTGTCTTTATCAGGAAGATGCTTTTATTTTGTTCTTTGTTGTCATGGAATTTACTCCTGTTTTTCCTTTGATCTGGTCTTTTCCATCCTCAAGTTTCTCATTTTGAGAGAGGTTCCTTTGCATGAAAACAAAGAAATTGGCTTGTAGTTAGGGAAATGGAACAGCTTTTTAAATTAAGTTCTGATTACATGAGTTCAAGCACGTTTCTGAAACTTCTTTTAGCAAGTTAAATGTCTGCTCTTGATTGGGTTTTTTTCTGTTGATTGTGACTCCAAAGGCTGCTCTGTATGTCTGAGGATTAAACACTTGGAATTCCATTTTTAGTGCTCTGTTGCCACACCCTTGATTTCAGTAAAGTGTCCATAGTAGGTACTGGGTGATGATGATGTACTTAGAAGGCACGTTCCTTGTCAGGCAGCCAAAGAAGCATCACCAAAGACAAGAAAGCTAAGTTCTGAAAGTGAGAATTAACCTTCAGTAAAATTAATAGATGCTGTATACATATACAATAGATACATTAATAGATGTAGGAGTAATTATTCAGCTGTACACAACTAACAAGGAAGGAAATCTTAGAAGATCATTTTTGTAACTGTGTGTGATTACAATTTGGGTAGAGTGGTGAACAAGTGTTGGGCATTTGTAGTTTAAATTCTAGCTACAAATCAAAGGGTAAAGTGAAAGAACTTGTTAGTCCACTCACAGATGTTTGTATCGGTGTGTCATTTGGTTTTATTGTTTTCTTCTGTTTGATCTGTACACATCTGCTGCTGCTTCTAAATTGTTTAAGCAGAGATGGTCTCTTTTAATCTGCATTTGTATAGCAGCTGACACTGAGAACTCTTGCTCTGTGCCCAGGGCTCTTGGACACTGCAGCAGCAGACATGAAAATGAGAACAGAAGTACTCTTTTATGGGGGAGTGTTCAAGTGTAGCCAAACCAACCAACATATGCTTTGCACAGATGTCAGCTACGTAATGCAAGGAGTGATCTGAGTCAGTGTCAGTCTGTTCCCCTGTAGATGGTGCCTCTAGTTCGTGGATTCTCTTTTGGGTTGTCAACTCTGCATACCTAATCCTGCTCCCCACTTTGAAAGTCAGTTTTCACCAAAGTAATGCGCAGGATGGTACTCCAGAAAATTGTGTTTTAAGTGTGGGTAAAATGAGCTGGACTGAAGCCCTAGTTCTCTTTTTAGACAGAATTTACTATACAAAATGAAAAACTACAGAACTCTTAGCTTCTAGAGTACCCATCTATTACCAATTTCCTTACCTTATTGTGGTAAACATTATGGCTTTCCTGCAGAGCAGGCTGAAGAGCTGTGTAATGATAGTTAATATTACCTTCAAGGAGAGGGTTGAGACTTGACATCCTTTCAAATGGATACAAATGATTATCATAATGTGCATAAAGAAGACATTCCATTGTTTCCAAAACACAAAATAAAGGATAACCTCAATTTGGAGAGGGTCTGTTAAGTGCAAAATATGTTTACACCAACCTGAGAGTGGAGTGAGAGTAAATAGTATAAGTATTAGCATTTAGCAGTGAAATGGAGGTGAAACCTTATGGCTTAGGCTTCCTAAATTTCATGTCTCTAATTTGAGATCTTCGAAAATCTTCCACTGTGCAGCAAACATACAACAAAGATCCTCCAGAAAGCCAGCCCAGCCATGAAGCATGGCAAGTTCTACCACCTAACTATGTACAGTAGCCAAGAACTTCCACAAGAATTAAAAATGGATACAGTTACTACTACGATAAAGACAGTTAATGTGTTTGAAATTTCAGAAAATATTTTTGAATATCAGTAGTGTGATAAATAATTCTCAAGTGAATTTGTTTTCATTTAGCTCAAGCTGTCATTTCATTCAAAGGCACAGTGAATTTACCCTAGTATTTATATTTAAAATGCTAATCATGAAAGTGTCAGGATTATTTTTTTACAGTAGTCACCACTTCATAGTAATTTCTGCCCTTTTAAAAAATGTATTTACTTCTCTTACAGAAATACAGTCACTGAACAATTCTGATGTGTAGACTACTGTTGGGCTGAAAAGCTTGCAAACTACATGGATAAATGAACTGGAAATTATGTATCATTAATATAATTACGAGAAAAGATTTTTGAATTTCAGTTTCATTATAGCTGTGTTTTAGCCAGTATGCAGTATGGTAAACTAGTTCCCTCTGGCAATTCTGTCTGTCAGCAACACAATTTTGTTTGCGAACTGAAAGAATTGTTTTGTTTCCCTTACTGCTTTTTCTATAGCATAAGCCATAACCTTCAAATTACATATGATGGGAATAGAGATCTCCAACAGTAAGTGTTGTTAAGATGATAAGGTCAGTGGTAATGTCTCTTCTGCAAACCTTGATAGATATTTATCCATGTCAAAGCTGAATTTTTAGTCATTACAATACGTTAATGCAGATAGGCAAAGAAAAATAACTCCTACCCTGTGAACTTAATTCTTCTCACAGTTAGATGGGTATAAATATGTAGTAAGACCTGCTGTCTTAAAAGCACAGTTTCCATGACTGTAATCTATAAATCAAGATATCTCAGGGACCTAAAATAGTTAATGTACCAATGCATAATTTGAATTCAAGTGCTGAATTTAAATATGATGTTTTAAGGGAACAGAGACTTCTGTCCACACTGGCGGACATAGTTTCTTCCTTACTTAGTAGTTCTACTTAATCTGGGGGAAGATCATCTTCCCTAGCTGCTCATAAATCTGGAATTGAGAATCCCTTATCACCTTCCTAGGTTTTTTGCTTTTGGCCTCTTCAGTTGCTAGTCTTCTTAACTTCCTTCTCAATCCTTTCTGTTCATCTTGGAAGATATTTTGAGATAACATTGCCAATCCTAAGTAGAAAAGGTCTAAATAGTCACAGTCATCTTCTTCAGCCTTGACATTAGACCTGTTTCTGCAAGAACCAGGATTGGTCCTTTTCTCTTAGGGATGGAGGTAAAGCCTGCAGTCAGAATTATGATGATGAGGTACAGTAATAAAGTGATTCCTGCTGAGGAATGGAAGAGTTACTAAATCAATGGTTTTGTCTTGTTTGCATGTGAACAGAAGTAGGAAGTCAAGAATGTTACTTATTGGGTGAAAGAAAAAGAAATAAGAAAAAACAGACTAAAAAGCAATTTAGGATGGAGACAATGAAGATTCTGATCGCTAGAAGCTCATCCTTGCCCACACTGAGATTGGACTAAGAGTTTGCTATCTAAAGCTCAGTGATTTGATCCTAGGGAGAAGTTCAGCCCAAAGGAGTGTTTGGTACTAATTAGTTTAAGGATTTTGGCCAATATCTCTTTGTCCTTAAGTGTGGATTTTCAAAGAAATAGTGATTCATATGGTCTTTGATGTTGAAACTCTAAATTAAAATGTTCTTTCTAAAGATGAGAGCCTAGATTAAGTTATTCTGGGATTTATAGCGGAGTCCTCATGCCTTAACTTTCTTCCTTTTGCTGGAATCTATGGCCCGCACTTTCCCCAGCATAATCACAGAAAGATATTATCATCATTATTCCCTCATATATATACAAACGTATCTGCAGAATAACCTCTGGGATTTTTTAGAGCAACAGTCATTCCTCCTAAGTTTCAAAAGACCTGTTTAATGCTAAGGTTTTTTTATTAATTAACTCTTCAGTTTGGCTTTCCCTCTGTAAGTTATTAAGCTTTACCTCTGACCAAGTTGATTTTTTTAAGGGATTTTTTTTTTGTCATAAAGAGGTTCTTAAAAATGTCTACATTTGACTTCTTCCAAAAGATTTATTTTAGTTTGCTTTCCCTTGTATTCTAATTTAAATAGAACTTGTTTGATTTTTTTCTTGCAGTCACTTCTAAAAAATCCGTGATGACTTTCTTTTGAGGAAAAGAGGTTATTTGCTGAAGTTATTTACAGTTTAATTGCCAGTTTAATTACAATCTAATGTCTCATTTACTGTGACACACTATACTCTGCAGGTTGAGCTGTGATAGATTATAGGAGTCACAGTG
>VYZS01103365.1:0-10431 GCA_013400695.1 Neodrepanis coruscans
ATTCCTTATATTTCAGATCTTCTTTTTCCCCAAGGTCATTTTAAAATTCTCTGTTCACTACAGCCCATCAGTTTAAAATGTCATCTTTGCAGCCATAAGGATACTTGGCTATTTTATTGGCCAGCAAATCAACAATTGCTAATTTTATTTTTTCCTCCTGTTGAGAAAAATAATTTCCTTAGTTACTATCTCTTCAGAAGGCATTCTCTGAAATGGAAGTTATGCGGACAGACTTAGATGTCATATATCCTGACTGATTTACTAGATTATTATTTTAGAGCACACAGTTGATTGTACTAGATAGGGGGAATAAACTACTGCTACTCTCCAAGTCTGTCTGCCAAAACCTCTGTCTCTCCCAGCCCCCTACTGACTTGTGATTTAATGCCGTATGTTAGGTCTAATAAAAAAACTCTCGCAGGCAGAAACCATATCAGTTTTATTTGTCTGTTAACCACTGTGCACATGTTAAGACACAACATAAATAACAGTAATGTTTTTGAGACTGGTTACATTATCTATTGCACTTTCATATAGGGCTTACAGGGTGGCAGCTTCAGTGTTAAATAACTCAGAACAACTGCTATGATCTCGCACAGCTTATACTGTCTTCTGGGTCATATCTTTCTCCTTGTGGATCCCTGACTTTGAAAAAGATGGGATTTTGCTTTCAGTGAAAAATCTTCTCTGGAATTTCTTCGCTATTACTCCAGGCCCAGTAGGCTGTCAAAGGCTTCATTCAGAAAAAGACTTTTATCCAGCTAAGCTGACTCATGCTGACCTCTTCCAAAAGTACATCTTACCAAAATCTTACCCTGCATCACAGTACCTTCTGATACATCAATTCCCATATTTCCCTCCAGCATTGGTGGGAGCAGCTGAAGTGGAAAGGCAGCCTAGAGCATCAGTCCCATGCGATATTTTTTTATTTTTGGTCCACAGGAATCCTTTTGTTAAGTGTCTGTGAACTTCCTGGGTTGCAGTTTTAGGGAATGAGGGAGTTCTGGGTTAGAGATCAGGCTGTATCAGAGATAACCCCATTTCACAAGCATACTGACTCACCCCACACTTTTGGGATTGCTTACTGAACTTCATGCTGTATTAATGTGATCGTGTTTTGGTGCCTCCTTTTTTGGCTGCTGATAGAAAGCACACACGCCTATGAAAGCAGTTTTTACATGTCAACATGCCTGCTGTCAACGGGTATCTCAGTTAAGCACAGCTCTGGTGGAATATAAGACAGTGGGTTTTAGCCACTCCTTTCCACACCTAGAAGAGGTCTTTTGTGTCATCAAGTGTACCATACATAGATAACAGCATTGTTGTAGACAGTGGACTTGGGAGTTGCTATTTCAAGATAAGATATGCCCCTATAGAAATAGATATCCTTTACTATGCCAAGAGAATAATTTTATTCCCATAATTTGCAAGAGTGTTCTAATATTCTCCCAATGATAAATTTTGATTTTTTTTTTAAAAAAAGTTTCCGCAGAAATGTTACACAAAGACCATACTTCATCTGCATCTCCAAGTTATATATCTGATGAGCACTCACTCTACTCACTAATTATTATTCTGAATTTGTCCTTGGCAGATATGTGCTATCATCTCAGTTGTCAGTGCTCTGGGAACAAATGCTGCTCTTTTCTCTGGTTTTCCTTTTCTTAAGGGTTATTATCAGGGAACTCACCACTTCCATCCATACTTGCAGACTTTCCCAGCTAGCATGAGCTAATCGGCACCTCAGCTGACTAAGCTTACACAGGAACTTGGTCTCCAATCTCTGTGCAGCCACAAACTGGCTGCACCACTGATTACAAGGGAAGGAGGCTTGTATCTTCAGCCATGCTGTTCTGAATCCCCAGAGCACAGTTAAGGACATATCACCTCAGTAGAGATCATAAAAGCACACTGATTAACGCTACTGTGCATCCTCGCATGTATGTACACTGAGCCCACAGTGCTTCCACATGTCCCTGATCCTACGGCTGTGAGTCTCCCTGCCTGGCGCCACCTCCACCCATCAGCACACATCTGTGACAGCATATGAGAGCATATGCCTCCATGCCCTTACACTGATTCTTTGCTGCCAGACACAACATTTTCTTTCCGTTTCTGTGGTATGGGCAGGGAACTCAGTCCTCCCATCTGACGGATTGGCCACACAGATGTGCCACCACTCCCATCAACCCTAGGAAGAGGGCATTCTGCTGCCACAGGGCACCAATCCCATGTGGAATCCCAGAGCACCAACAGTATTTATGTCTGAAAGAAGCTATTTATTTTTGGCTCTCACTGATAGTTACCTCCTGCAAAATGGCATCAGTTTCATCTGCAGAAGAGCTCACCTCACCTTGATAAACCCTAGAAATTATGTCCCTTCTTTTCACAAGTAGTTGATGATGTTTCTTGGGCCAGACTGGACTCTGCTTGTCTCTGGCTGGGCCCCTTGGCTCCACAAGAAAGAAGTGGTTGAGGCCTTTAACTGTGAGCTGCAGAGGAAACAGCAGATGCCAAGGGACATGCCAGCATGTACTGGCTGCAGAGCAGAACGCAGAAAGCAACAATGGCATTGCAAAGGATAAGACCAAACTTACTGTAGGCTCTCTGCAAAATCAGACTTCTGCCACAAGTTTCCCCTTCCCTCTGTTGCAAAGAGCCACTTTGGCCCACCACAGACAATCATTACTACTCGGACCCTGCTGCAGATTTCCTACACAGTTTTCCTAGTCTTAGGCAAATGTCTTGACTACCTCAAGGCATTTCCCTGGCACCAGGATTAGGCACCTGAATCCTGCCCTAGGTGGCAGCAGTAGAACAAAGAAGATGTGGAGCACTTGTCTCCAGTGGGTTCCCTACCCTGGACATGGCCCTGTAGCATTGCCTAAGCCTATATTTAACCATGTACATCAAAACAAAAATTCATTGATGCTGCACTGCCAGGTGTAGCTTGTAGGGAGACCAAGATGGAAAAACTCAGTTTATCTACTCATAATCAGTCAGAGCCCATTTTTCAAGGGGTATTAAGATTTCTCTTGCTAATTATCATCTGTAGAACATAATTATACAACCTTCTCATTAATGGAGAGACCTCAATGCCTGATGCTGCCCCACTGGGGGCTAACTACAATAGGCTTAAAGTGCCTGCATGCTTGGTTGCAAACTGCACATGCTGGTACACTTGTGACTTCGGTTAGTGCTGGTTCAGCACTGCCCTGAGTAAACACTGCAGCCACTCATCCAGCCTCCTGTTTTTGCATTCCTGGATATTTCAGGAACACATTTGAGTTACATGCTTCACTGCAGCTGTATTGACTCTGAAAGAGAAACGGTGGCCTTAAAAACCACTATACCTCTCTAACTCAGTGAAGGGATTTCCAAGTTGTAATCTGAACTTTTTTAATGTCAGAGATATTACAATTCTTTTTGACCATTCAATATACTTGGATAAGTTGCCTATTTGCTTTGTCCTTATGGGCTTTGTAAAGCTATTTGTTTAGAAAACAACTTTACTACACTCTAAGAAGTATCTGAAAAATATTTTGCCAAGTGACTGAGGACTTTGAAGGAAGCCAGGGCCTTTGCAACAATGCCTTTAATCTGAGATGTAGCTAAGTGTGATTATGTCTGTGTAGACGTACATAAAGATATTTATTTTAGAAGGGTTTTGAATTATTTTATCAGTTTTCTTTCAATATGTATTATTTTTTTACAGTTGTTAAAAAGTCTATAAATAAAAATGGTATCATAAATTACAAAGCAGAGTTTTTAATCTCACACATTTTAAAAATAGCTGCTTTTCCCTTTGTGGGAATGCAGTGGCATTCTGCCATTGCCCATGCACACAACTGCCTGACCATGGGTATTCATTAAACAGGCATAGCTGACTCATGGTCTCAACAACTGAACAATTTAGCTAATTTGACTTACATGTATGAGAACATAATGAGAGTGTATATGCAGCTGATATGTCATAGGGGATAAAGGTTTTGCTATCTACCACAGTAGCAGCACCGCATTTTCCTGACAAAAGCATGATGACTGCATTTTTGGATGTTTGAGTAAAGAAAGAGTTTGTAAGTGCAGGGAGAGATTGGTTTTCCCTGGAATAGCTTGAAGTCCTGTAGGTGCTGAGCTCAGCTTACATAAGATTTTTCTCAGAAGGCAAGCTGGGAGCTGGCTTGATATCCACAAACCAGTATTTATTCTTTTCTCTGTGCCAAATCCTTCTGTCTCCTGTGTACTGAATCGATCACTGGCTTATTACTTTGAAAACAACAATTCAAGTCCATATTCCAGCCAGCAGTTTATTTTTCTTCCTCTTTCTTCCTTCTGATCCTATTTTGCCACTGTTTGCCTCTTTGCAGTGACTTGCTTCATGCACACAGCCCTGGACATAACCCAGACTGGTAATGACACCCTTCCTACCTCAAATGATTCACCCGTTGCTTCCAAAATGGGAAGTCATCTCTTTTTCTTTCCTACAGACTCTCATAAAGTGCTGCTGGAGAAAAATTCTCTGCTATATTTAAGTGTTATACGTGTCTATATTTCAACAATGCTTGAAGAAGAAGTCTTTTCAGGATTGTTCTAGATGAAAACAAGAGGTGTTAATTCTTGTTAATATTAGCCAGAAATGCCAATGGAAAACTTTATTTCAAAGTGAATTCAGACATTGCTCTCCAAGCAAGTTTCTGGGCATGACATCCCTGGATCTTGATGATACTTATTTTCTTCAGCCTGCTACTGGAATACAAAGCTTAGTTGCAGCACCCTAAGACAGAATAATTTCCAGAGCAGCCTTGATTCTCCAATAGACACTTCTCAGCCCAGGGCCATGCCACTGCCTTATAAGGCTGTAGGAGACATCTTTGAGAAAGCACTTTTTGAAGTCCCATTGCCACTTCCTAGTTCCCACCAATTAGACATATAAATAGAACATAAGAGATTTTCCAAAGTAAGTATAAGGTGATGTTTGAGGGTCATGAGATTCTTCAGAAGAAAATTTCTGGTCCTTAGATCTTGTGGCAGCAAAGTTTTAAAATCTGCTAATCTCAACAATAGGCTCTCATGAATAAAAACAGGCACTTCATTAAGGAGAACCATAGTGCCATGGCTCCCAACTGTGATTTAGCTAGAAATATTTCAAAAGTGTAATATCTAAACTATCTATCTGTCAGTGTAATATCTAAACACTGTACAGGGAATATAAAAATGCAAAGACCCACTCAGAAGGACAGCATATCAATTCAAAGAGGAGAAGTCATATCATATTTCATAAAATATAATTCTATTCATTTATTCACTTGTACCCTAGTGCCAGCCATTGTAGGAAGCAACAAATGTAGTACTCGAAAGCCTTGAGGCTCCTCCTAGAATAAGCAAATAGCACTGGCTCAAACCTCACTCGAAATTTCTGATCTCACTAATCAACCTCCCAAGGGGCCCTCAGAAGATGACAGCTCCCTGCATGTGAGTGCAGGGTTTACGCACCAAGGGTTTCGTGAAGGAAATGGTGCTTGGCTTGGCAACACCATGTCATGTCTGCGGCCACATGCCGGTGTCTGTTAGAAGGAACACTCCCACAGGCAAGTACCCCATCATCACATCCTTCCCATGAGCTGAACAGTTTTACAAACTTAGTGTGATTATGTTCGACCTGCCTTCAAGTCCTTGAAAAGTGCAGCCTCCTGTTCTGCCAGTTCCCCGCCTGAGCCATCTATGGAAACCTTCTGGTGCCCCAAGAGGTCACATAGCTCTGCCACTGTTCTCACACCTCTTCCCTTCATGAGCTCTGCCAGTGTTAGAGGCTTCTTGCTTGAGGACAACCACATGACCCTGTTGTCCCCCAGAAGGGTCCTTGCTGGAGAACTGTGCTGCCCACCACAACACAGAACGCCTTCTTCCATGTGCTCTTCTTAACCTCTCCATCGGTTCTGCCTTGTGCAATATTATTGTTTTGTCTCTTGTCACTTCTCACTCTTTTTCCCTGAACAGCAGGACATCTTGGTGTTAGCAGGTTCATACTGCTGAGTCCTTACTGCACAAGTAGTTAGGATTTATCCTATTATTTATTATTATTTATCCTATTATTTATTATATTTATCTGGCCAAGCTAATCTAATGATTGCCTGAAGGTTGTGATAGGAGTAAAATAGAAATCAGTCTCGCTAGCTATACAAGATCTTTTTTTACTGTTACCACTGATAGAAAATCTTATTAATCAACAAACTACAAACTCAAACAATAGTTGAACAAAAACCATGTGCTTGTAATGTCCTCTGAAGTTCAGGAGCACTCAGGAGGAGGTGGAAGAGCAACATAAGAACCACAGGGCCTACTGGGTCACACCAATGAAACACATTTCTTATGTCTCTTTTCTCAAACCCCAGCAACATATCCCAGCATATATCCAAAATGTGTATAAAGACTGAAAGTAATTTAACCCAATCTTGGTGTAATTTATTAGGAAAAGAAAACCAGTAAAGTTAAATTCAAACTTTAAATTGTTCAGAAATGCAAAATTGGACAGTTGAAAAACTAAAATCTTTTCTTCTTTGTAGTAGCTTAAATTTTCACTATAGTAGCACAGATATCTTCACATTAAAAGAGGGCTAACAACATTCTTAATTCTCGCAATTTTATAATGGATTTTTAAGTAGTTTAAGAAATTAAATGATAACATATCATATCTTCAAGATTAATTTTTAAAGATAATGCTAAACATCACAGCAAATAAAAATCTCATTGTTTGAGAATTTAACTCACTTGATCGATCAGTCTTGGCCATAATGGGTTGAAACAGAATATAGCAAGCATGAATATATCTGGGAATAGCATGGAAATAGCTGCTTTTATTGTGGAAGGTATTAGGTATAACTACAAAGGTCAAACATCACTGGAGATGAATCAAGATTTAAAGAGTTTTAGATTCCCTTTGTTGAAATATTTTTTTCTCATTTAATGTAGTAGTGGAAGTAACTTCATGGGCTGTAAGCCTTGCCTCTGCTTGAATGCAAAGAACACAGAAGTCTCCCTTAACCACCAACATAAATCTGGATAGTCTTCCAAAAGAAATCAGCCAGATGATCAAAGAAAAATGATTAGGCAGTTTCATCAGAAGAATTTATGTGTCTTCCCTGCTAAATAAAAAAATAATGGGGTTAGAGTATTAGCAGCTGAGATTTGTCAATATATTCCTGCCTGGTTTAACAGCTCTCCTGCAGAAGTAAAGGGGAGTCCATATCATTATAATTAAAATTCTCATTGGCATCAAAAGAGATAATCAAAAGTTTTAACCACTGGCTGAAACTGAGTGCTTTTAAAAATCCCATCAACAATATTTTCAAATCAGATCCAGCTTTATTGGTGAGTTATGCACTATCATGTAATGTAAGAGGAACAAATATCTTTTCTGCTCAGACTACAGGACAAGAAACCCAAAAGAGGAGATGATTTGCTTTTTGGGATGCCGAAGGACATTTGCCTGAAAGGTGGAACACTGTGCTCTATTTCCTCCCTCTGCTACATCAACATTTACTATTTTGTCCTGCTTGTTCCTATTTCCTCTTTACATCATTACTAAAGCAAAGTTTGTTTTTTGTCACCATAACATTTCCACCCCAGACAAAAATGCACCTAAATAACCCCTGTGAGTCTGCTGCCAAGGCCACTCTGTGAATGAGCTGGCAGGGACTGCTGTTGGAGGCGCACGGCCAGGACCCCTTCCTGGGATGCTGCACCTTGTCCTCACACTCTGCCTGTCTGCCCTTGCTGACCTCGGGACATGACCTCCCACCTGGACAGTGACTTTTGGCTTCCAGCAAAACAGGGCAGTAAAGAAGCTGTAAAGAAGCTGTTTGAATAAAGAAGCTGTTTGGTTGGTAGTCCCCATCCATGGACTGAATCCATCCAAGCATCATCACCCATCAGAGGCTGTTTATTTTCTTCATGTCTTTTACTGGCTCCATGGCAAAAGCTGTAAGTACTGTTTTTTTCCCTTCTTAAAATTCAGAAGAAAAATTAATGTTGTCTTAGTACATTCAAGAATTAAATCCTTTGAGATAAAACCAAAATATGTTTCGCATTCACTTATTAAAAGTTTTCTCCAATGTGTGTGAAGGGCACTATATTTTGCAGAAACATGAAGTGGAAAAGGTCCATGGCCCTTAGTCCTTCTGGTGTGATGTTCTCATACCTTCTGCATGGCTCAGAGTAGTAGGAGGGATGTTTGGTAACCTCCCCAAGAATGGAAATTTCTTTATCTGCAGTATATTTAAAGTACTTTTAATGGTATGAGTGAAAATCCAGGTAAAGGATTCGGGTTCAGCTATTGAAAGCACAAGAGATTAGAGAAAATAGAGTGGAGAATTGTATCTGTTGAGGGATGCAGGCCTGGACAGGAGATGTTCGGGGTGACTAGGTATGAGGTCAGGAAAGCAAAGTGCAGAGTTCAGCCTGATGCTCATTTCAAGAAAAGAGTTACTAAAAAATAAATAAATAAATAAATAAATAAATAAATAAATAAATAAATAAATACCACAGAAATAACTCAGGAAACTCAGCATTTGTCTGTTTGAAAGGTCTCCACACTTTAAGACAGCCACAGCATGACTGGCATGAAAAGGCTACTTCTCTGCTCTTGTAGAACTTTCATTTCTCATGCTGGATTTCTGCACTAGTGCCTTAGCGATGTGCACGTTGGAATTAAAAGAATATATTTCTTCATTTATTTAAACAGAAGCTGGCAACACTAGTTCAAAATAGCATACCCTTCCAGTCTTGTAGTATAAGAGTGACAGGAGATAATAAAGGTACGGAAATATTCATCATCATTCTACTATTTTGCCTTTTTGATTCCATTTTAATAATTTTCCAGTTATTCTTGCATGGATTTTCTGCACAGATTTCTTCTTTTCCTTGTTTCTGAAAAGTGGTCTTCAGGCAGAATCCTCTTTGCTTCACAGCAACCATCAGCACACATCATGGAGAAAAAGTAAGTCCACCTTCTCTCCGATCAGGGATGCTGCTAAGAGCTCGGACTGGTGTGACAGCCCCATGCACAGTGCGTGAACCTCCACTGCCCTTTACTCTTCCACACCTCCACTGCCCAAGCTACAGCTGCTCCTCTTTGCTTTGGAGACATCCCTTTTCTTCAAGCACTGATGTCCTATCATTTAACACAAAGTGAATAAAAACACTTATGTTGACTTGACCCCAGCTGCTCACCTCTGGGAGTCAGGCTCTGTCTGAAGATGTCTGTGAGTAAGCACTGGGCTAAGGAAAACCTGTTTGCATACTACAATTGTAGAGACTTACATGAAAATGTGAGTGATTGTACATGTTTGCAATTATTAATTTGCCCTAGTAGGTAAACAGAAATGTCAGTGGTCAGTGAACAAACAGGTCGGCATATCCTGAGTGGAAACCTGCGGCTGTGCCCTTCTTCCATTGTTTGCTATCTACATTATGAAAATCTAATTGACAGTTAAGATGCCAGAGGTTAAAAGTATTCTGCAAATCTAGCTGAAAAAAACCCTATCAAGAGTTCAAGTAGTTTCTATTTTTCTTAATGTACTGTCAGGCATACATTCACACTTCAAGAGGCTCTAGTGTAAATATTTGCTTGCAAATGCCAGCAGAACAGAAAACTACATAGTGATGCCTGATGCTCTGAATGAGGATCCAAACCTAAATTGACCAACTGTTTTACATGAACTGCCTTGGTAAATCTGCTGCCTCATTTCCAGATGATCTCATTTGCTCTTCATCATCCAAATATTTGTGGAAAATTGTTTACTTCCAGTTTTGAATAAGCCACTATATTATCAAGTATCATCTGCAATGTTGTTCTAGTTAGAGGACTGCATTCTCCAATGTTGTAAAGCAGAATAACTACAGTGAACTTAAAGGAGAGAGCTTGGTATAAATGAAGATCTGGCCAGCCTAACCTATGTGAAGAATTAACTGCTTTATTTTTAAACTGTTAGTAAATTAAGGCAAACTGAGATGTAATGGTAATAATGCAATTGGCAATTGGCTTCTAAGCTTTACCAAATTCCTACCATAATAGCTATTAGGAGGCAAATTAATGGCCTTCACTGATGATTTAAAAACCTCTGTAATATCTTCCTCCCTTTGTCCTGGATGATCTGAGGATCAGGGTCTGAAAAATTAACTTTATCTTCCTAGTGGACTTCTCCCTGAAACCTCAACCGTCTTGAGATCAAAGAAGATCTCTTGTCTCTGTTGTCATTTTGAGTGACAGACCAGCAATGTGTAAAGCAGTAGATCAACTCCTACTATGAAAATAATAACATGTCTTTCTTAGTTACATCGGTAAAATCAAAGTGATAGTCTAACACAATTTAATTTCATCCTTCAGAAAGAAGTAATTCTTGAGCTCACTATAACTTTAGAGATATTTTTTGG